>JAVFBX010187147.1:0-13791 GCA_034783855.1 Mopalia kennerleyi | reverse complement strand
ATTATCGCGCTTTGTATCGAAGAGATAATTCTATTAATATTTCACCTATGCGTTTCTTTTTTGACAGAGTATATATATTGAGTTGTTGTAAAAACATAAAACTTTGCGTTAAATTTTATTTATACGCATAATTGATATGAACAGAGAAAAAATACCATTGTTCAACATGTGTCTACAGCTTTAAGTCAGATTTGAAAATTCGTCTAGTGTAAATTTTCAAATTTATCATTTTATAGAAAAGCGAATGGATTGAACCAGACAGTTAGTTTGTGCATTTAGATCATCGGAATTTTTAGGTGTCTGAAACCCTCGAAGATATATCATTGCGTAGAGGGTGGCACCTCTATAAAATTCTATAATTTCAATAATAACCATCATACACTTATTATAAACGATTTTGGTATATAAAGATGTGCATCAATGTCCCCTGTAAAGTGAGATGAGCAATATGGTTCTAACAACAAATTAAACAAAAATCAACACATCACCACATTCTGCCCTATGTATCCATATAGCCAGACAGCACGGGCAAATAATACAATCATAATTAATAAATTATTTGAAGACAATTAAAAATGAGGTGAAAAGAAGATGTACGTGAAAATAATTGATTTTTTTTTAAAAACAATATCGTTTGGTCATTTTAATTCACTCACAATTTGCCGTCAAATGTATGGCGATTATTTGGTAGATATAACCCCAGGCACATTAATGTAAATTTCAGAAAGTAAATATCTGAAAGCAGTTTGACCAGCAGAGATAGCAAAATTTGCTTTTTATCACCAGTTTTAGTACGCGTTACGTTATCTTATACAACGGTACATTACTATATTGGTGAAATTTGAAAAATAAGAAAGAAACGAAAAATGTAGAGCTCATGCTAGGAGCATGCATTGATTGTCGTATATGTGTCAATGAAGTAATTGAAATACAAAATTAACATAAATGACAAAGGCGTCGCTTTTACATACTATTGCTTCAAAGTATGTTTAAGTATAAGCATCATGTGTATAGTATAATTGCTTTTGTTACCTAATAACATAATGTTGATTATATTATATCAGCGATAAAATAAATACCAAACACTTCGTATTCAACTGAAACGATTAGGTCGTCTACAAATCTGGTTGACATATTTATTGACAATAATAACTATAGATGTGTGAACATTAAGATACAGTTGGTGAATTCTGAATGTATTCATTTCCTGGTTGTAATTGACTTTTTGAACGGCAACACATCGCAATAACCTGACTAGATTAGACATTGTGATAGCGGTATTCAACACAGTCAGCACAGGGTGACCTCCATTGGAGAGTATGGAGCATGTACAAAAATACCAATAATGTATACGACATGTTATCGAGTAATACACGGGGAGAAAAAAAAGTGTCTTTAAACATTGTGTTTTTCACATGCTTTTTCCTGTATGGCGACAGACTAATAACTCGCTCAATGATTGAAAAATTCACTTCTGACAACAGCTGCAATGGTGTAGTAAGTAATGTTGATATTCATCATTTTTCTCCCACAAATTGATTTTGTATTGCACATCATTCTGGATACACAAACTGACAGTTCGTATCTAAATTAAATTGTTCATGTTTTGATCAAAAACCTTTTTTAGATAATGTAAAGATAAAAAGTGACGTGTGTTGCAACAGATACTGTAATAAACTGCCGATTATGTAGAAACAACTGACACTGTAATAAAATTAACAGATACTGTTTACAAACAACTGATACTGTAATAACTTTTGACTGGTAGTGTAATAACTGCTCTAACAGATACTGCAAAAAATTTCCACGATAGTGTAGTTAAAAATTATCAAACCGATACTGTAATAAGTTTAAACGGATATTGTAGTAATTTTTATCCAACAGATGTTGACCGATATTGTTGCAACCTATTTTTTATCACCGAATCGCTACATTCAACAACGTTGGCGCCACAACCTTCTATAAAAGGGTAAATATTCCAAAATATATTTATTACTGAAATATCTATCAAAATTTATTACAGTATCTGTTAGGAAAAATATTACTCTTGTGTCAGTATTAAGTTTACAGTATCGGTTATTGTTACAGTATCTGTTAATTGTATTAAAGTATCTGTTGTTACTACATTATCGGGATTTTATAACAATCTCAGTTGTTACTACATTATCGGTAGTGTATTACAGTATCTGTTGTTACTACATTCTAGGGAGTTATTACAGTATCAGTTGTTACTACATTATCGGGATTTTATAACAATCTCAGTTGTTACTACATTATCGGTAGTTTATTACAGTATCTGTTGTTACTACATTGTCGGTAGTTTATTACAATATCAGTTGTGACTACATTATCGGGAGTTTATTACAATATCAGTTGTGACTACGTTATCGGGAGTTTACTACAGTATATGTTGGTACTACATTATCGGTAGTTTATTACAGTATCAGTTGTTACTACATTATCGGGAGTTATTACAGTATCTGCTGTTACTACATTATCGGGATTTTATTACAATATCAGTTGTCACTACATTTTCGGGAGTTTACTACAGTATCTGTGGCAACAGACGTGTTTAAACAAATTAAAACAGTGTAAACTAAGTAAGCGCCGTGTAATAAGCCTTCATCAAACCAGTCTTTTATGTTCATTTTAAGTTTATTTATTTCAAATTATTTTAAAAAAGACATCATCCCACACACACGTACAAAGGTCTCAATGTAAATCTCTTGTAGCCCCAATTATCAATATAAATTATAGGGTGGTTAGAGCGATCGTTGATTGCGGTCTCGGTACATGGTCTGGTTTAGACGGTTTAGATATATTAACGAATTGATAATATGTCAATTATATGTCCTACAGATATTTAAGTTTTAAAACCGGTATGTATTTTTTGCGTCTCTGTACAACAACCACAGACTGCTAAATCACATACGGGTCTGTATGCAGTATTGTTAGTAAGTCGGTCGGATGGATGGAAGGTCGATATTGACAATACTAGTCGTGGGTATTTAACGTGCTGCAAATTAATCATATAGCAAATTAAATTTAGTCGTCATAGAACAACATAGCTATCAAGTAGATTCGTAACCACCATCTTCCCAAAAACATTTTACTTTTAAGATTCAAAAAGAAAAGTTCACTATACAAATTTCGTTGTACTTCTCATATCGTAGCGCTTAACGATTGTCATTCAGAACGACGTTGTTATTTTGTAATACAACCAAATCCTCGTGTATTTTTATTTGAATATAGAGAAAAGTCGTGATTTAACCTGAGAATCAATTAGGATGCGTTGTATAATGCTAAATCAAATATCCCAAAGTATAACGACTATCAGTGTAAATGTTTCTAGACACTCAGGGCCGCTAGATTAGTATTTTTACGGTAGCAATTGTCCATAATTGTGTTCAGATTTCAATCAATTCATTGTGCTACTCATGAGTCCAGTTTGCAACTGCGTATATGTCGACTCAGAATCGATACTGGAAGGAGCGGGTTTAAACAACTGACAACGATTTTGAGTTTTAAGTACCGAAGTATCTGGAATTAGTCTGGCTTTAAATAGCTGATGAGCTTCCCCCAACTTTATTCAGTTTGGACATACGCTTTGTCCATTTGTTCTATGTATAAAAACTATGTCATTATGCTGGTCCCTTATTTGTGTCACTTTTGTACTTGATCAAAAGTCAGTAGACGGGTGAAGTGAAATGCTGCAAGACTGTTCTCTTTCAAGTTAGAGCAGGGGATAAGCTTCAGGCATAACACTGCGTAAACACACTGCAGTGCCCTCAGGCATGTACTATGCTGTCCGCAGTGTTTCTAACTGACTACATCTCAACGGTAGGGATAGACAGCACCAATACGAGTCGGTGAAAATGACGCACAAGCATATCAATGGCTTCAAAGTGGTTAGTATGTTGATTTGAGTTGTGTTGACTTCTCATTATTATTCCGAGTGTTTGGGATGACCTGTCAACGGCGAGAGGAAACCGGAATGCCTGCTTGTCGGACCATGTGGCAGTCCGTGCACTCAGAGGACACCAAATTCATCCCATATTCAGTTTGATCTGTGTATAAAATCCCAGCAAAAAGTTAAGGAACAATATACTTCACCATTTAACAACCCAGCTGAAACAAGCACGGCATCGAACCGACTATAGATTTGCATCGACATAATTCCAAAATCGATTCCAAGTACTTGATGATGGAACTCGAGATTTGTTAACAGTTGTCAAAAATCAAAGACATCATGTTACAATTGAATGTGTTTAACTATCCATTGGCGGATTATCGGAGCCACAGATTACACGCTTAAATCAGGTGAGTGCGCCAGAGCTATCCAGTCTATTTTTTGTTGTTTTATTTCTTTAAAACTAGAATGCACATTCCAAAGTATCAAATTCTTTTTGTACAGGAAGAGTATTTCAGATCGAATTGATCGAATTATCCTTTGTCGTATATTTGTGCATCTTAATACATAATTCATGTGTATATAAATTCAGGTAGAGTTTTGTCGCTGACATCAATTAAACACCTATAGTGAAGCGATTGCTCTTATACAACAAGTAGTTCTGCAGTTTGTATGACGGAGTGTATAACAAAATACATTCGATAGTTTTGCATGGTAAAGTAGTTGTTATATAAACAGATTAACAGCTTTATTAGTCTATCGTGCAAGATATGACAGTCAATCTCAAATTTAATAGACTGTTACCTTCTGCTAAAGGCATAATAAGGTTAGCGTAGATCTTTATATAACCTTAACAGTAAAAGCTGACATCGTGCTTTACACGAATTTGCAATATTAAATATAGCCGAATATCTATATATAATGTTTCACGATATACATCAATTTTTCTCCAAAATTTGCTACCCAAGCAAACATGTAAGTATAATATACAAAGTTCATTTGTAATGGCATCTTCTTCCTGTCTACGTTTAACAAACACATTGCATGTATCCTTCCTTTATTTGACAAACGGACAAAGCAGTACTCAAAGCACAGGATCAATAAAAGTGTGTGTTATATTTTAACACCGACCCGTCACATATGTTCTTGTTTGAACAGTGGGGTTTACCTCCAAGATGTTGTGTTAAAAGATCGTTAAATATGGTTGAAGGTTGAAGTGTGTGTCACGAAATAGACACAAATTGCTCGCATCAACAATTGAGAGCCCCATGTGATTAGAAAAGTAACCAATGTTTTTGTTTATGTTGTGAAGTGTCTAGAGAAGATGTCCATGTTCTGGGATCGCCGTAATGTTGAGATTTACTTTCATGTTTATCTACTCTCTACCGTCTCCCTATTTCTGTCTTTCGGAGTGTCCATGAAAGTTGGTAAGATATTTCATCCTAAAAAATAACAGCATGCTGTAATCATTTGGGTAACTCGATCAGATGTACTGTGTACATGTTATATTAGTTTACACACATCTGAGTTTATAATACAGTTTCAGGGGAAAATGTCTAATTATTGATGTGTTTATAATACCAGTAATCGACTTAAACTATACGGAATGTGCCAAGTATGTCGTCAATGCATGGGTTAATTCAGCTGTACAAACAGATATACTGTTACACCTGAACAATTATGGCAAAAACCGGTACTATTAACAAAATAATCCAAGTGGAACACTGCGGATTATCAATCATTCTCTCAACAGATACGTTTATACAATAGTTATATCAGTTACCAATTTGTCACGGACTCATTAACCTAGACTGCTGTGAAATTAGATTGGCATTATGATTAAGCCGTCACAATTAGGAATCTGCAATTAAGTTGCCCTTCACTTGAGGGGCAACTTAATTGCAGATGAAAATATGAAATTAAAAGTAAATCTCTCATTTTTGATTTCAGACACTGGATATTTTAGTAAATATCCAATGGGAAATAAATACAATATAGGCTGGCTACAATCTTGAGTACGTGACTTTAGATTTTCACTTAAGTCAGAATTTGTTTTCTTGCAATCTGGCCCAGCCAAGCTTTAGTAAAATACAATTAACTTAGACACTCTTTGATAATTTTGTATTTAAAGAATTCCAAAGTAAGTTTACCAAAAACAAACTGTGAAAAAAGTAAATCTTCAAAGTTGTACAAACTTCTTGTCTTATTGCTTCAAAGTATGGTTAACCTAAAACTGTTAACCATGTCAGTGCTACTAAAGTTGGGTGTTTTCATTATATCCTAGTGTATTCATGCTTATTCTATTATTCAATAGAATGCAAATCAAATTTCAGACAATGTCAGAAAAACCTTTGCATGCAACAGGAGCATTAGCGATTTTTTACACCATGATTCAATTACTGTCAACTGTAAAAAGTGATTATATTTATTTTGGTGAAGCTGATGTGTAAATAATCCAGACAATAGCCGGAAACTTAATCCATTCTTGCCTCTAGCAGTTATGTTCACCACAAATTGGCAGCCTTGAAGCCATATGTTAAAGTACCCGTAATGGGTTTATGTAAAACTATCTTCATGCATTAGACAGTATTGTCCAGGAGGGATAAGCTGTAAGATCTGTTGAATAGAACTTGTTCCACCGAGTCACGTAACTCTCAAGAAGTAGTGTAGACGAACCTTTGTGCCCGAAGAAAGAATTCATTGATTATTCTATCGTGTTCAGAAAACACACAAAGACTGGGGCTTTCATAGTTCCGGTCAGTGTTATGTGTAAAAAGATGTTTAGATGAATAAAGAATGTTTCTGTTGACCATCTTTAGGAGTAGTTTACGACAGCGGTGTGGATGACCAAATAAAGAGAAGCACCGTGAAAAGAGCCGCCCTGTGGAAGCCCAGTTTGCCGGACACCAATCTTGAGTTGCTATGGAGACCCCTCAACACAACCAGTACAATGTTTGCCTTAGAAGAAGGTGGGTCTTCCCCAAACAATAAACTCGATTACTGAAATCACTCACGTCACGCTCCTGTTTCTGATTAACATTGATTTCCGAATAAAATGTACGAGAAGGTTTCTCTTGCAAGAAGGTGTTGGTTGAATGATATAATGCAGAATAGGCCAAGCTGCGTGCCTTACAAACTACATGTCACATAACATTTTCTTTTTCCATGCGAACTAATGTTATCTATAACTCAACCAGATTGAACACATAGCTATTCAATTAGGACACATTTAAACACATTTAACCTCAATTGCGGCCGTTTTTGTTTGTGGTATAAAAAGTTTTACAATTTGTGTCCATAAATTGATTGATTGATTCGTTATTCACTGAATTTTTCACAAATTTTACAAATTTTAAGAAAGTATTCAGCGGAATTAAAACCCCAAAGGGCTTATTGTAAAACAACAAATAGAATAAACATAATAATACCTAGTATTTAATAAAGATAAACAATTAGTAATATTTTTTAAGATATAAAACTTGATACCCGCCTCATATCACAAATTCCAGTCTGTTATTGTCTCTACATCTTTTATCGCAATACTTATTAATAAACAATATTAAAGTTGAACCAAACGTTGGGTTCCCACGCGAAACACCTTCGCCATAATCAGATCAGCATGTCGAATCCCCAGCCGTGTATTGCATCCGACAACTTTGCAAAGCGACCTGATTTGAAAATTGGCATCAATCAATAAGAATGGCTGACTGAGGCGTCTGACATTATAGCAAAACAATTGATATACACGTCTGTTAGATCATCAATAAAACATATAAATAAAACATTATCAAAATACATTCTATTTGATGACGAGTCTTTTAAATCATTGTCAATAGAGATGACTCGAATTTCTGACAAAGTAGCACTACATTGTCAAATGTTATTTGACAAACCTTATTTAGGCTTTTACTCTATGATGATCAATCCGATGTGTTTATATTTATTATCACTTGTTAAACGTTTCATACAGTACTGTTCAATGATTCCGATATGTTTGTTTGTTGACGGGGTTTTAACGGCGTACTTAAGGTTATTTTACTCAGATGATGGCATGCCAGCCGAATGGGTGACGGAAAACACCCCCGACACCACAGGATAAATACAGGATACAGGGCACAATACATAGACATCCCAAACATATCGGCGTCCTGTTCATCTTTAGATCGGACAGCACCAGGGCAACACGAAACTCCCTTCCCCTCCCCCCCCCCCCCCACCCGCTTCCAATATGTTTATCTAATTGTATAATAAAGTTTTTTAAAATGTTACACGGCATTTTGGAAGGAATAGCGTGTTTTTCACTGGGCTTAAAAAAATGACAGCAACTGCAACCATATATATAATTGAATTATTTATGTAATATTCAGCTATTGGTATGTAACTAATATGTTATCACAGACAATTCAGCAATGGGTTGTTCTCATTTATTGTCACGATCTAAAAAAAAATATTGTTTTGCTTTTATGAAATATATTGTTTTAAAAGATATCACCAAGAAAGCAGATATTTAAATTGCTCCTTTCTGCTTTGTTATCAGTTTGTGAGTTGATCCAGCATGGGATACAAGGTCTAGTAACAGTTTTACCTTGCCGGCCACGTCAATTCATCATCTCGCAGTCCGATGTCTTTCATTTACCTCACGTGGCTGTCCATGAAGACGAGTGTGAATCTCTACTACCCAAACAGTATTCTGTTCACTTGAACGCAGATTTTATTCATAGAAATAATATTATTAAAGATGTTCTCAACGAAATGAACTGGAGAAGTATTACGTTGGTGTTTGATGACTCATTTGGTAAGTAAGAAATGATCTTAGAAATGATCTTAGAAATGATAGAGTGAATTTCTTCACAGAAATGATACATTTATATTTTCAAAATCACTCACACTGGCAGAGCTATGGCTACTTATTCAATGATGTACAGGGACTAACATATATATTTGTAAGTAACATGTAGCTATTCTTATAAATAGGGATTGTTCATTGGAAGAAAATTGAGTTCTTTCCATGAGTAATTTTGAAATAGGCCCTATATGAAACCATATTTCAATTGTTGCTAGTTACCAAGACAGAGCTTCGATAAATTTGAATATCAGCAGTGGTGTGAATTGGAGCCTATACAAGAGCTATTTCAAGTAAAAATAAAGCAGATGTTAAACTTTTTTTTTACCACAAAACATAGTCTATGAATAAAAAATTGCTTTTGAGGGGGATCTTGCAACAAATAGCAAAACTTCCCTCTGTATCGGACGCGCTGTAACTCCCATTTTCTTTACATACATATTCATCGGTTAATCTCTGTATCTCTGAAATACTCATTTGTAGACTACTGTATTCATAACCCATGCTGAATATCTTGTGATCTACATTTTTAACTATATTTTATACACCATATTAATGGTCATTACCTTCTCTCGAGATGCCCATGGGTTACCCATAGCACTAGTCGAGATTAACGTTCATTAAGAAATTTGTCTCTGGGAGTTATCTAGAACATAAGACGATTTATCGATTTTAATTGATCTACATCCATGTGCCAGTGTGATTGCTTTTAGAAATACATATATATTATGAATAAATGAAGAGAGAACCATAAATTGAGGGCCTTTTAACAGAACGTCTACAAACTGTTAACCGTTCAACAATGGGCGCCTGCCTAGGAATGTCTTCATTATTAAACAAATTTAAAAAATACAAATTCGAACAAAAAAATTAAATGAAGACACGTCGATCAAAATGGGAAAATTTCAACATTTCAGATATCCTCATAGATATTGTTTTTTATTTATTAGTTTTTGATTTCTGAACAAACTGCAACTCTTTGTTAATATATCCTAAACATGGGCAACTGTCACTACAGATCGACATTTGTTACCACGGGATATTTGTTACCACGGAGTGCAAGTCCTTGCATACAGGCATATATTGTGGGAATAACAGTAAATTGTTTTAAAAAATGTCTCGAAATTGATTAATTAATTTGCTTTCTACAGTAGAACACTTCAACAATATATCGAGTTTTGCAATGTCTACATTATATTCAAAGTTCAGGTTCATTCTTCAGCTAGTGTTTATTATGCACTATAAGTAATAGGATTGTGATAATTTTTGCAGATATGATTCAACGGAAAGGTTTATTATTTTCATTATCTTCAAACATGATCGAGGCTTCCATTATACGAATAGACCCGGATCGGTTTAGAGATGAAATGGCAAACTCCCTGTTACATCTGACGTCTGCACAAACAGATGCCATCGTCGTCATGGTGAAGAGGACAGTGTTGCAGGCCTTACTTACACAGGTACACAGATAATTCAGGGTCTGCTGTGCAGAATCACTACATTATCCTAAACTGAATTTAATAACTAGCTGAACACGGTTCAATCGTTTATCTGAATAATTGTTCCTATTAAACCCAAAGTCTTGTCTACGTGACAAAATACACCCTGGAAACAGTAAAAAAAATATATATTGACAATGTACAAATTGGGTTTTATAATACAGTACGAAGCTAATATCCACGTCGAGCCAATCGATCCGCACGTTATTAACAGCTTCGAGCTCACTTTTATTACAAATAAATACCGTTTCAAACAAGGACAAAGTACACGCCGTAGAACGCACGGCCTCTCACCGATAAACAATCACAACTTGAATCTATAAACGTAATACTAGACAGTATTAAATTATTTGACAACCTTAATAGTCACCTGCTCGCTGTAACTGTCGGAAAAGGTGATAAGTCCGACAGAAATATGCTGCGACCCATTTGGAAGTACTTTTCACTAATCTTCTTCAACTAGGCAACGCTCGAGTTACTATATACATCTCAGTCACCTATCACGGTGACGATTGGCGGAAGTTTTAATTTACATTGAGAGGTTCAAGCTGTGACTGTTTGTCTGTGAGAGGCCGTGCGGCCTACGGCCTTTAATTTGCCCCTGGTTAAAGCAGGTGATAATCTGTAATAAACGTGAGTTCGAAGCTGTTAATGACGTGCTGATCGGGTGGTGGAAGAATGCAGCAGACAATAGGAGTAAAGTGAATATGAGATAAGTGACAAGCGTTGGTATTTGTCTGATTGACCCATATACACAAACTGATTATAAATTCTGTATCATATGTCCAAACCACTATTGATAACCTTGAAGGCAATTTTAATATTCACTATGATGTGAATGGATTGTTTTAAATTTATCTCGGCAACCTTGAATATAGAAAGTCATATATTGTTATTTGGTTTATTCTCATCTCGCTAAGCCAGGTTTGAATTATCTGGGAATATAAAACCTTTTATTTACATTATTTTTGTTAATCAAGTTACAGTCACAGCTGTAATAACCGGTGGAACATTTTGAAGTCAATAAAACAAAAAGATAGGCATTCGTTTATTAACGAACATTTAAATCCATTTTTAGTCATATCAGAAAATTTTCCCTACATCGCCAACAATGTTTGGTCGCCACATAATTTACTTTTGGGTACGACGTGAAACATCAATCAAACAAAATCAGATAAAGTACATTATTACGACACAACTAATATTTACCATGATTGGCATGGCTGACCATTACCATTGAGAGACTCATTAATATGTCAATATCCCATTCACTTTACAAATTATTTTCACAGACTGTTTGCTTTTCTGTGACCTGGGGCTTTATTCTTCCTGGAAGGATTGAGCAAAGTCTAAAACGAGATCACATAATCTATATATTTTGTCAGCTCTAATAACAACCATGTTTCCCTTACACACTCCCGCCAGATTTTCTTTCTCGCATTGAAACAATGGTCCTAATAGTACGTGCGTCTTTTTGAACAAATAGGGAGTTCAATTAGAAACAACCGATTCAGCAAGATTGTTGGAAAACATGCTGCCCATTTCATAACATTTGGTCAAGAGTGGCAATTTTTACTAAAATCTATTTTGCAAAATGTAACTAAACTGTGAATTACGTCAAATTTGGGGTTCCTTTACAAATGGCATTTATTTCGATTATGTCATATCTTAGAAGATTCAATACATATTCAGAAAACCGTTAGAGTATGTGTTTGTCAATTTGTGTTATGTGTGCTTTACAATAACTAACAGTCATCACCACCATCGCTTCGACCACATGTACTTTACTAAATTATACTCTGAATAATTTTTGTGTCTTTTAGAAAGTGAAGGTTAACAGTATTTTCGTTATTTTGGGATAACACTTTCTTAGTGTGAACAGATTCTAGTTCAGAAAATTATGCAGGTTGAGACCAGCGGACATTCACTACCCCTCTGATAGGATAGTGACACAGCTCCCAAAGCTGAAAGCAATGAATAATTTTTATGTCTTTTAGAAAGTAAATTAACAGTATTTTAGTTATTTTGCGATAACGATTTCTTAGTTTGAACAGATTTTAGTTCAGAAACCTTTGCAGATTGAGGCCCGTCTGGGAATCGAACCCACGACCCTCAGAGTAAGGCACCGAATCGCCAGCAGTAAATGCCGGCCACCTAGACCACTCGGCCACCAGACCTACAAAAATAGAAGGCTAGTCACCAGGAGTCTAGATAGCGAACATCCACTACCCCTCTTATAGGATAGTGACACAGCACCCATAGCTGAAAGCAATGAATAATTTTTGTGTCTTTTAGAGAGTGAAGGTTAACAGTGTTATTCCAAAATAACGAAAATAGATTATACTCTATCAAGTTAAATAGGGTTCTTGTTGGTGTAAAGCTGAACATGGCTTCAGATTCAGTGAGAGGTGTGCCGGCAATTGCACAACAGTTAAGGAATATGTTAAGAACAATATGTACCTAAGAAACTTGTTGCAGTATGGTGAAACTATCAATAATTCTTCCCAAAGCAATAATGGAGCCTTACATGCTCCTCTAGTAAAAGCCCATAAATCGTACTACTGCGAATCTCTCCTGGTTGTGCCTATATGCTGGACTACACAGTCCATTCATTCATATCAATTCTTGGTACCTTTTTCACACATAACGGCTTTTTATTGATTTATAGCTTGGGTAAAGTCTGTTATGATAGCATTCATTCTTATTTATATTCGCCCTCTGATTATGGGCAGTTTGTTTGAAGAGTAGCAATACTGTCTTTACTTAGCACTGGAGGAAATTACATTTTCAACATTATGGAAACACTTTACATCTTGGTTATGCTAGTGTCAATTATTGTTGTAATACATCGCCTTCGTATAAGTTAAATACCCTTTTAGCACGGCGTAAAACACCAAACAATCAATCAATATTTATATTCAGTCTACGCAATTATCTTATAGAATAAGATACGCTTCTGCTGACTAGCATGTTGATAATAAAATAAAGTCTATGAATAGGAACGTGGACATGTTGCTGTTCGTTGGCATGATGATAATAAAATAAGGCCAACAAATTGACATGTTGCTGTTGGTTGGCATGATGATAATAAAATACGTCCAACAAATGGACATGTTGCTGTTGGTTGGCATGCTGATAATAAAATAAGGCCAACAAATGGACATGTTGCTGTTGGTTGGCATGCTGATAATAAAATATGGCCAACAAATGGACATGTTGCTGTTGGTTGGCATGCTGATAGTAAAATATGGCCAACAAATGGACATGTTGCTGTTGGTTGGCATGCTGATAATAAAATAAGGCCACAAATGGACATGTTGCTGTTGGTCGGCATGCTGATAATAAAATAAGGCCAACAAATGGACATGTTACTGTTGGTTGGGATGCTGATAATAAAATAAGGCCAACAAATGGACATGTTGCTGTTGGTTGGCATGCTGATAATAAAATAAGGCCAACAAATGGACATGCTCCTGTTGGTTGGCATGCTGATAATAAAATCAGACCAACACATGGACATGTTGCTGTGGGTTGGCATG
>JAVFBX010187136.1:0-13792 GCA_034783855.1 Mopalia kennerleyi | reverse complement strand
GACAAATGATCAGAGGCAAATAATGGTAGATCAGGAAGAGCATCTGTTTTAACTGAAGTAAAAGCACTGTAAAAATAATCGTTAAATAATTCTTAAATGTTACTGGCGTAAGAGGTTATATTATTTCCGTAATGAGCAGTGTGAAAGATTGTTCCTGATTTATTCTTGGTTTTCATGAATCCCCAGAATCTCTTAGGATTAGAGACTGACGCTCGCTCAACGTCTGTAAAATAGGGGGGTATTAACATGTTCAAGAAAATTTGGTGTTGAGTAAATCTGGTACTTAGTTGAAGAGACTTTGTGAAACAGGTCAAACTGCTGAATATGCTGTTCTATTTAAGAACGTTGGTACCTATTACCTCTTTCACATGCCCCTTTGCCACAAATATAAACTCATTCGTATCATTGACTATAATATTAAAGCTAGACCCCACAACCAGACAGATTTCCCTAAATAACACACTTACATATTTCAATTTAAATCGGGAGTATTTTTTATATATTATTTAAGGAACATTGAAGAACAGTCTTAAACATGCTCAATAAATTGTGGTACACGGTAGACTATTTTAGGAAGAAAACAACAGTACAAACATGTCGCGTGTCAATAGTTATACGATTAAACTGGACTAAAGGGCTGGATTATTTCGAAGCTTTTCTTCCTATCTATGATACAGTCTTTTTCAATAAATAAAATACAATTTACTTAGTGCTGTGAATAACCTTTGTAAATCATAACTCACCGAACCCCTCATATGCGAACTGTACAGCACGAATCTCGTTGAATTAAATACCGCCCTTGAACTATAGATGTTTATCTTGTACTGTCTCTCTCCATCAGTATATGACGCTTTCGGTAACCACTTTATGATTAGTAGTTCAAAGAAGATGAATTTGAGCTGGTCTTTTATATTGCCCCACTTGCTCACAGAGAGTCAATCAACATAAAAGAGTTCCCTCTGCTTCCACTTTCACATTAAATTTATCAATTGCGCTAAGTAGTTCTATACAGGCATTGGTTTGTGACCTTCTAATGTATTGCTGATGTGTGACAGCCGTTTTTCGTGCAATTCCAGTGGTGTGAAGTGAAGTTAAAATCCGATATGGCTATTGATTCACATAAAGTACACGGAGATTTAAAATCGATAGAACAGGAAAAATATTTTTTTTTTGATAATTAAGAGATATTATGACTTTAAGCGTTAACAGTGATCGATATTCTGCTGAGAGTAATGTTGTCAATACAATAATATGTTTAGTGTCAATGAACGCCTTGGGAGCCCGAGTTCCGTTCAAAATGAACACCAATGACATAGGCGTATCGCCATAAAGGTGGTTAAAGTGGTTAATTTGTTATCAATAGTTCAAAGAATCGAACTTTGGACCAGTTACACTAATGAAAGATAACATTTATATACATATAGGCCTATAATTACTATTATTAGCGTATTTCATCTGATCTATCATGCGTTAAATGATTTAAATAAACGAACTTAATAGATGCTAATTTAGGTTATTGTCTGTGATTAGTTGTGTGCTTCAAATTGAAGAAAGAAACGGTCCTAATCATCAATGAATCAAAGTTAATTTAATGAACGTAGCAAATGTGGTATTCTTCAGTACAGATACGTATCACCAACAGGTCTCTATGCTGAGACTGTCCAGGAAAACGCTACGATTCGCTGGCATTATATACATATATATATACTCTTAGACGACAATGCCTATATACAAATATGGAAGTTAAAATGAAGATGATTCTGGTGAATTGGGTTTAGATGGACGGTCTGTCCAAACGTTGAGCTCCATCAGCCAAACCATTTTCTAAACTGTAAACTTTTCTGAACTTTCATTCTTATTTTGTAATATCAACTTTTTCAAACATAAATTACCTTTTTTGTTTATAAACTTCGATGAACATTAATTTTATACAACAATTTCCCTTGAGCTGGTAAGCATGGTGGGCAGTAAATTTCACATGTTGTTCAAGTTCCTCTTGTAGAAACTTTCTAACCTTGTATAAATAAGTAATCTTTATCCAAGAAACATTTTTAAATTCATACCGCTGAGACTAGATAAAACCTCAGCAGTGTAACGTCAGAAAAATCGAAATCAAAGAGGCTGTCTATATATTGCCAGTGGGGTAAAAAGATATGTTTGAGCTCACATCGTGACTTCTATTTATAACACAGTATTCCGATTGCATCGACAACAGAGCTCACTTGTACTATTATCTGATTTAAATTAAACGTATTAAGCCTTTTTATAAGACTTCAATCAATAGCTGGCGAGATTCCTCATTTACAGACCACGATGATCAAACAATGCAACTTGCTGATAAAAATGACGTCCTTTGTGACTAAATGGATGGATTGCCAGCTTGTTAGCAGTTTAACACCTTGTTGAAGGGGACATCACGTTCATGGCGGCGCTGTACTGCAACAGGAGCCACACTAGATACAGCCAATACATGTGTAGTGTATTACACTGTTAGAGAACCTCTGGTGCTTAGTGAAGACGACAGGACTGAGATCCAGTATATTGCCATTAATTAAGAACATATTGGCGCATTGTACAATTACATTTAGCAGTCTATGGCGGGCTGAACGTTGCTCAATTTGATGGCCTTAAGTCACGTTGAGTGCTAATAAAAACATTACTTCAGCTATACGACTAAATACATTTACTGTCATTGATGTTGAGAAGGAAGCACTACCAATATTTTTAATTTTTAATTTTTCTGTATTCCATTAGTTAAACACCCGCTTCTTTTATTAAATATATGCACTTCAAACGTATTTATGGTTATACGCAGAATCAAGGTCTTGTCCATTAATATACGATGCTGTGTCTGGCAGAAAAGGTTTTCAAGAAAGATCCTCTGAACTGATTACACACATATTTGATGTACATTTAAGAATTGACGATCACGTTTTGCAGTTCTATCGGTGTATAAACTGTCAACTTATTGTGGTTCAAACCGTGTAAACTTTCGACCGCGGAATCGGTCGAATGTTTACGCAAGGGTTTTCATCTCTCCGTGAAGCAAAAACAGACAAAACAGCTGACGTGACCTAGTTTCGTATCCATGTCAACGGCTGCAACCATATAGCACGTGAATATATTACTCCGCATTCAATATGTACAAATATTAAAAAACACAGCATATCTTTTTAACAGAATAAAATTTAATTTTAATAACCTGAATATAACGGAACAATGAATAGGCATTTATAAATTGAAACGCTACCATGACAATAAAAACAATTCAGACCTATGTTTTCATGCGCATGGCGACAAGGGGTGCTCCTATAACTGTCACGTGTTTCAAATGACGTCGGTTGGCTGCTAATGTTAATGGTAGTACGTAGAAAACGGACTAATTTATTTGGTGTAAATGTTGAAGTTGCAGTTATTGAAAATACCTCGTGGAGAGAATCCTGGTGATAAGGAAAAATTGTGATTGAATCAGGGATGTCATTGAATTGTTAACTGTAGTTGATAAGGAAGGGCGTTCGCTTGATCCGGATCTTGTGCGAGAGTTTGATTTTGTTCGGTGCATCCTGATGAGCTCGGAGAAGAAATAGTGGATATACTAGCAGAAGGCACAAACTTGGCTTGGAGAACATCACTCATCTGTCTTTTCTGGTTATTTCTGCATCCTCGATTGTAGCTGCGGATGCTACTCTCATTGCGATGGCCGCTCATATAATGTGGCGCAACTCCACACCAGTATCATTCAGGGCAGTGATAGCAGTTTGACTCCACACCAGTATCTTTCAGGGCAGTGATAGCAGTGTGACTCCACACCAGTATCATTCAGGGCAGTGATAGCAGTGTGGCTCCACACCAGTATCATTCAGGGCAGTGATAGTGGCGCAACTCCACACCAGTATCATTCAGGGCAGTGATAGCAGTGTGGCTCCACACCAGTATCACTCAGGGCAGTGATAGCAGTGGCTATCATCAATCTGGAAGACAAAACTTTGACCAACAGCTGTTTGTGAATTTCCAAGCCTCTGGAGACAAATAAACTGCAATTAAGTACCATGCTCTATAGAGGACAGAAATCGGTGAATCAAGTTACAATTATTGTTTGATTTTCGGAAAGTCACCGGCTTCAATGATAGGCTGATGGGCAGTTGGTTTCGCCTTCCTTGACTTTGACTGGAGTTTCAAAAAAACATTCAAGACAGCGTTAGCCTTTTGGGAACTCTCTGTCCCGAACAATGTCTATATCACGGACTATGTCACGGAGATGTCGGTTTAATGTAGCTCTCCAATTTTTTATTCAATTTCTGTGATAATCACTTTCTTTCTTGGTTTAGCTGCGGCATGAAAGTGTCTTAGTTTTTTTGCCAATTCTAGATTAGTGATGACGTAAAAATCTACCTTCTGCTCAGTTCCTGTACACCAGTCTGAAATTTTAATTTAAAAAAAATGATAACTAAGGTAAGGTTTTTTGTCTTAATTTTGTCTTAATGATATTATAGGTAGTCATAGTTTGTCTTTGTCCTTATAGTTCTTGTTATAACTTTTTTGTGTGGAATGAATTTTCAACATTTACAAAAGATTTATATATCGAGTAAGACGTGTAGCCATTCATATTACCGTTGAAAATCCGGAGACCCCACTTTGTGTTCTTTTTGGTTGCCTTTGACTGATTTCCTTCTTCCAAAATTTGGAGCTCTTCTTCCTCTGCCATTTTGAAACGATGATCTCTTTCTATCATGTCTAGAATTTTTTAAAATTATTTTTGTTTTTATTTTTATTTTTTAGTTTCACAGTTGACAGGTCAATCTTTGCACGGAAATCCCGATGACTCACATAAATCATTGGGAAATCCCCTGAAAGTAGCTCCAACTCATTTGCATAAATTGTGTAAATCGCAAAACCTGTCGTTTACACATGTGTAAAGTGCATTTTTGTTGATCATGTGACGCCTTTCTGACACAATCACAGCGCGACTACGATCGGGACAATCACATGGGGGAATTATTAGTTTTTGATAGAGCTTAAGGAGTGATGTTGTGCTAGACTGTCGTGTGCAAGCTAAGAGAAACGATTAAGAAATTGTGTACATTTGAAACAAATAAGTTATTTCACATCCTCTTCCGAATCAATTATGTTGGATTTGTTTGTTTGTTTGATTGCGGGTTAACGTTGTCCTGAAGTGTAGTTAACTTAAATGACGACGGATTGTCTACTTCACACTGTTCTTGGCCTAATTACGTTGGGAAACCGGGAAGATGCCTTCCAGGTAATCTTTATCTCTTACTAGTGAATAGTAATTATTCAACTGCAGGTGTTTATAGGCAATCATACTCAACATTAAGGAGTCATAACCCCGAATTTCATTTGAGCGCCCCGTATATATTGCCCTACTTTAAAACGAATCGATATTAACGGCATCGGAACTGCTTAAACTTTGGGCTGAAATTTCCCAATTACATTAAGTAGAGCTTTCATTACCAGATATTATTGACATAATAGTGTATTGATTAGTCCATGACCCTTTCTTGAGATTGATCCCAATGGTGTAATACGAGTTTAAACACAATAGGAAATTGGCTCAACATAAAGATGATGAAGTTGAGATTTTAAAAATTAATACAAGTCATTACATTCACGACAGAGCTTAAAAGTGTAAGATATAAGAGCTGTAGACGAATTCCCCTTGATTTAAGACATCAAACGTTTCCACTACCTCTTCTGGGATTTACCCCTATGCAGTAAATTAAAAAGAAGGTCAGCAACTTTTAGCCAAACCCGTCGATATTTTAAAGAGACGCAATTTCCAAGTAAATCTGTTCACACAGAAGACTGTGATCAAATAATGTTGATGGTGACTCTTCACCAGACATGGAAAACAACTCACATTTCCTTTTACGACTGTCGTAAACCAGGATCAATATCTTCTGAAGCGTTGTAACGGTGTTAAGTTAAGGTTACACGACAGTAGGAACGACAACTGAGGGAAACTTAGTCTATTCCACATCAACTCTGGATTGTCCCCAGCAGATTTTTAGGTCAAAAGCCAGTCAAAATTATTTATCCTCCCTCCCCATTAACACTTCATCTATAGATCTAATGCTCGAGTCGAGCTGAACGCATTATCACCATTAACTCTAAGCCTCAAGGCAATTGCTGGGACTGGTATCCGTTAACTTTTGTTGGTTAGACCTGGCCGAGAGAAGGATTTCGGTATTTCAATGTGAATTCCGTTGATAAAACGCGTGTAAAACCAGTCACTGGAATGTTACGCTACAGACGGTGTAAATCCCGCAAGGTTTGCTATCAAGACAAACGTTCACTTCTATAAAACTGCAGCATTGTGTAAGACAGAAACAATGTTATATCCAATGCTGGCTTTATGGCGCCTTTTACAATACTCAAGTGTGGCAAATTATGATGGTTATAATGAATAGACATTTTTTGACAGACACAATGTCGAATTGAACGATTTTCGGAAGTAACTAGTGAGGGACTGGTCGGATGATCAAGATGTAGTTACCATGAGTTGTGTAAAGTATTGTGTTACATATATAGGCCTGTGTGTGTGTGTTTATATATACTGTCAGACATGGATCAAGTTTCCGATCGAAATATAAACGCCATTATTGGACTTGTCTACCCTAGAAGAAATGTGTGTGTAAATACAAAATTTTTTTAAAGAGCATTTTCTTACCGTTATGTGTATTTTTATGTTACAGCATAGCACATAATTTTAATTTCTGTGTGTATTTCGATGGCATATTGGTGTATTAAACCTAAGCTTTGTGTACAAAATATTCCAGAATACACCGGGTAGGCAGCAGGTCTGCATTAATACATGACTGGAATGTCCCATTTACTGCATGATAACTCTTCAGCTCAAATCTCTCTGGGGACAAGAGGGTACGCACTCATATCGGAGTCGATGTCTGATGTAGTGTTACAGACCTGTAGAGTCAATCAGATTGAAGCTAATCACCGCCATCAATGAATGTCATTCCCTTTTCTATTTTGATTTCAAAGGCGTCAAGATGCCGTCTACTTGCCATACTAGACGACTCCTGTACGCCTGCGTAACTAAGTTTATTTATTGTTGATGTTAATTGAATAAATATAAATGGCATATAATTGAATAAATGTCATAAACAAATGAATTGTTTTTTTTAGTTTGATCAATATGGAGTTACCCAGGCCACTGTGTATTGACCGTTACGAAGAAACGTTACGAATACTTAACCGAGAAGACAGATAGACACTAAAGAAAAGACTAACAATATTGATACGCATGATTTAGTATTGGATCATCTTATATATATATTAAACACAAAACGCATTTGTTCTAAAAAATACATTTTTGTACATCCATATAAAAATATAGCTTTAAATTCTTAGCGATTCCTTTTATTTGATATAAAAGTTGCCAGTCAAATATTTCAGAAAAAATTAATCAACTGGTGGTTCTTCCTTTTGTCTCTTAAATTTGGTAATGTATTTGGTAAGACTTGTCACCGTATGTATCTAAAGTAACTTATCTGTCTGACATTTAGATGCTGGGATTGATATCAACAGCACGGAATTTGGCAGGGATGGCAATGTACTTTTATTTGGAATGATGTATGGATGACATAAAGGCACTATAGCTAAACCGAAGAGAAATGTTCATCCACATGAAACCTCGCTTTGGTCATAAATCTGACCGTAGATAGGATACTTACACCTGACTGTAAATACAGATTATCTGCATGTACATATAGCCTGATTTCTAAATTGTAATTAAGAAAATGTAGTCGGCAGCTATTATTAAAGATAAAAATAATATTTTTCAACCCTAATTACCGTCACTTGCTTAAACATATTTTGAAATAGAAGATAGGAACGCTACCTATATCCGCGTATAACAACAATCTTCCAAAGGTTTCTTAATTAATTATAGGTAATTGCTCAAAAACGTATGGACAGAGGGGAATGGGGGGTCGAGAGGCCGTTTTTATTCGAAATAGATTATAAACAATTTGTTGTATGACAAAATTCTGATATGGATACATAAACACAGGGCATCCTGATATATCCATCTGTAACTTGATATCTTAACTATTATAACATGATATAATTATAGGAAGTTTAAGGATTAATTTGAGTCAAAACAGTCTAAATATTATCTTAACGAAACAAAATAACAGATATGAAACCAAATAAATAAAAGGTTTTTTTTAGAGTTTTTTCAAAATGTGAAAATTCTGTCGTTGCTGTTTCAAGATCTTTTATCTCCATAAAATGAACTACGGAAATAGTCAAAGCCGGCTGTATCCTGTAGGTATTGATCTGCAAACTAGATGTACAGTGTATTAAATGAAAAGCTATATCAAGCATAGCCACCATTTAGACCAATGTCGTTAACAACGCGAAGAACAACCAAATACGGATGCTGCTCGTTTTGAAAATATACCATTCACTCTTACTTGTTCTTAGTTTAAACAACTTTTAATGGACATTAACGGTTCAAAAAACTTCAGGTATGAATTACTGTTACATTTCTGAAGAAACTTTGATAAATATTATATCCTTTTCGTACTTCAAGAAACTGAGATAATTATAAACCTTTTCCCCCTCGTTCAAGAAACAGTTTTGGGACGAACTTTATTTCTGTAAGAAATGTTGGGAATCAGCAGTGTTGCTTTGTTCAAGAGACCTTGATTGAGAACTGCTCTCTGACTTACATGTGTAATAACTCAAACTACAGAATGGAAATTAATTTGATTGAATCTAATACCGCCATTGAACATTTGGTGTTTATGTTATACTGTTTATGTCAATCAGTGTAAGAATTGGCGCTTTTTGGAAAACACTTTAAGGATTCAGAAAGATTCATTTAATGTGGTCTTTTATATAGCCCCACTTGGTCCTAGATGGTCAATCAATATAAAATGAGTTCGCCCCGTTTTAGTTGCAATTACGTTAAGTAGCTCTATGCAGGTATTGCTCTGTGACCTTATAATGTATTGATTATTTCTTACAGTCTTTTTTGCGTGTAATTCCAACGGTGTGAATAGAAGTTGAAATCCGATATGGCTGTCGATCAATGTGACATAGATGAAAGTTTTAAATTTATTGCACCGTGATTAAGGGCATACAGGGTAGACATAATTTGTACTGATGCGTGGTGAAATTTTCATTCCCAAGAAAATAAAAAACATAGCTTTTTTGTTTGGCTGGTTTCATACTTCTGCTTAACAGACTTCTGATGGAATCGTATACGCTGTATTGTCAGTCTGTGGCAGTGATGGGCGTCAGGAGTGTTTGTTGTCGTTCACGTATATGTATAAGGAACGTCTAGGGGTTCAAGTATCAACTTATGCATATATTTTAACGTTTTTACCCGAGGTGGTTCACCTTACTTAATCATCATATAAATTAATGTATACATACTTTATTAGTATGTATGGTATAATTATTTCAAATGTGTCTTTTGTACTGTATAATATTTTATTTATTGCCAAACTGTGGTTTCTTATGTTGCATATTCCCAGCTCGATAAGGGGTCTAATCAGTGCTTTCTCTTTAAAAGGAAATTCCAATCCATTATGGCATATTGGTCGGTCGCGTTTTTAGAGCGAACACAATTTTAAGAGAGTTAAGATAAAACCTGTAAGAGACAACATAAAATGAATTTTACAGAGAAAGCAAATTTAAGTGGGGCGAACACAAAATAGTGTGTACACAACATAAAATAATTCGATCTTAGAAAAATAATCACTTCATTGTCCTTAAAAAGCACGCTTGCAAAACGTACGATGCGCTGGCAGAAATCAGCCACCATAAATGTGGCTGGATGAATCGTATTTATCGGGACCAAACATTAAACTGGCCTTTAATGTGTTAATCGCGATGGTTGCGTGCAATTATTATCCAACTAATAGCTCGGACAAAACTACGTCAATAGAATGCTCCCTACAACAATCCACCATTTGCCACAAACACAAATAGAATGCTCCCTACACTCCCTACAACAATCCACCATTTGCCACAAACATATTTAATAAGTTTGAAGTAAATTTTGTGAATATGAATATTTGCACGTATATGTACTCGATTAAAAAGTATCACTCTTTTAACTTAAAACAGCTATTTCAAAAGTTAAAAGGTGATCTAGCTTTTGGATATGATAAAGTCGTTACTGACGAACGTCAAGTGTTATTAAAAGCACTAAGAGTATATAATAACCCTAATTACAGGGTTAAACCCCGACCAACCAAGCAAAACATGCGACTGGACGACGTTATCTGTTAAAAGGTATCTGCCACAGGGAAAACCTATCAGCCATACGTTTGAGGGCCTGTTTAATACTGTTGAGTGTCATATCAGACATTTTCTGTGCTTACCTTGACTGGCGTTTAATACATTTCTGATTCCACCATTCAACTGCTTTTGAGCAGCAATTTATACCAAGCGCATTTGACTTTTTATATGGATAAGACAAATTAAATGGTGTCATGTAAACGCAAGCCCTGGAATTTGGTATATTATTATTTGTATCGCAATAATATTACTGCAGTCGAAGAAGGCTGACACATGAGTGTTTATTTCTTATAGAAATGTGACCACTTTGCTGCCAGCAAATGGCGTCAAACTAAACCGACTGATAAATGTATACGTATAGTTTTAGCTGTTGTTAACATACCCATACAGCTATATCTGTCATTAATTACTTTCAACAGGCTGATTAAACGTTAAGATACCATATGTAAATACAGGGTGGTACATAGAAGGCTAACTAAGATCAGAAAAGTTAGTTATCTGGGTGCTGCCTTTTTATAGTTTATTATATTAACAATGTGTACAAATTTGTTACATGAGTAGTTATCTCCCCTGTCTCGCTGATGACTAGGCGTGAAAATTGCAGTGGAATTGTTGTTAGACCTTAGACCTTAGACCTTGGTGTTATGATAGTCAGTAGTGTTATGATAGTCAGAGGTGTTCCATAGACCCATAAATCAGTGGAGCGTTTTCCATATTTGCTATTAAAGACATAGACTTAATTTATCTTTGGAGATATAAAAAAGCGTAAAATTATATTCCTTCAGCTCAGGTTAACTTTATAGACTCATAGGTCTGTTTATACACAGATTCAAGTTGAACCGTATCTCACTTAGGCTATAAGCTAGGTATTGGGTGACAACAGCTACCATTTTTAGCATATAAAACTAATTTAACACAGCAGATAGTATAATTAACATTAGTAACATCAGATTTGGGGAATCCTTTTGCTAATCTAATAATCCCATCAGTAAATAAAATGTATGTTGAATTTAAGCTCTCATTTGATTTTGGTCTGTTTTCTCTATCATTGTGTTAGTTGATATATTGGAAATTGCACAATAAAACAAAAATTATAAAGCCGGGTGTGGTTATGCAAAAGATCGCATTTTCTAAAGAATGACTGGGTTAATGTATTGTGGGGCATGCATGCAGTGGTATTACAGTCATCTTTAATTACTTGTTCACATGTAGACGTGCCCCCCCCCACTCCCCCTAAAAGCTTTAATAGACGAAGAGAAGGTAAATTGTTGCTACAAGTCGACGCATTGAGAGTACAATTATTAAACATATCAGAGAGTTCCAGTCTGTCTGATTTTAGTCATGTGCAAGTGCTATTTAGTAAGGATTTTAATTTGATCATCAAAATATAATTGTTCACAAATAGCCCGTGGGCCCTGCAATTCAATCAGGAAATTGAAGTACGGTGCGGCCTAGTAAAATAAAGAATGGAATATATTTTCTAATAAATCAAAGATAATAGATTGATTGAGTGGTGTTGTTTGCCATGTTTAAGGGTATTTCACTTTAGCATTAATAATAAAACATTAGGTATTGTTGGACAGTTAATCGTCCCCCAGCGCTATTAAGTAAAGACAGTATTTCTGCTCTTTGAACAAACCGCCCTTAGCCAGAGTGCCAAACTCACTAATGTATGTCCTATCAAGATCGTCTGAAAAATCAAAGAGAATTGAGGATATGTGACTGAATCATTACTTTGCCGTCGCCATTCATCTGTGAGTTGTTGAGTTATTATTATATCTCAAAGGCGTATATGTTAAATTATAGAACAGAATTATACAGTATCGCGATATGATATATGACTAAAAGTAGTCCATTTTCTCCTTATGACGTTTGTACAATTGTTTGTAGTTGTTGTAATTGACCAGGTTATTCAGACTGATATCACCTCCAAATTTAACTGTACACGTCTGTTTCACTAAATTTAATAAGCTTTGGTTGGACAGCAATTTTAATAAATTATGGAGGGATATAAAAATGTAGATATGTTATCGGAAGAAATGAGTAGTGTAACACTTTATCCTATTTAACTGGTTATTCTAGTGTTAAACAGGATAAAGTGGGACAAACCGCCCATGTGACTGAACAACTAGTTTTGTGAATATGACCTAGGAGAACGTAATATGACGTTTTGACCTTTCGGACAGTTCTTTTTGCCACAGGCATGGCACAAGGAGGCTTACGATTTGTACAGCTTCCAATCTTAATCCGCTTTGGCGAAACACATTTGTGCCTCTATAATTTGGACCAATCAATGTGTTTGATTGTGGTTCAATGACAAATACGTGGTGTTGTTTCACTCAAATGACTGTGTGCCAACTAACTGGGTTATGGAAACCACCCTCGACTGGCAAGACGAAACACAAACAGGACCAATACAGGACAATCCCAGGACGCAGTGCAAATTACATCACAAACAGATTGGCACCATGTCGCTCTTTAGCTCCATGAGCACCCGGGCAACAGGAAGCTCCCTCCCACCCCTCTGCTGGATGATTCGGATTGTGTATTCAATAATAGGATTTACTAAAATCCTATTATTGAATTAATAAACCATGGAACTAATAACTTCGGAGTTATTTTCAACTTAATACGTTGATTGTATGTCGATTCACGCCTGGATAAAGTACAGCCACTGCTTCATGTCCTTAGCCTAGGCTTATGTATCAACAACCCACTCAGCAGGCAAAGAACAACAATACAAAGTCAATTGATAGGTTGAGAAATCTAGAAGAGTTGGTTATCATCTAGTCTCGTTTAAAAACATTCAAGTAAAATTGAATGTACCTTTGAGAGTATAGCTAAAAGAGTGTATTGTTGTATAATACTATAGGCTGAAACAGACTGAAAAATTGTTTTTTATATGTAACATTTTGAGAGAATATTGATTTATTAACACAAACTACTGAATATAATCTCACGTTATCGATTCCCCAAGGAATTTGAAAGTCTTCCTTTGTCGCCCCATGATCAATCTTACTCCAGCATTGTCGCCATTTGACTGAATTCTTAACTGTAAATTTGAGCGTGAATGGAATTGAGATCACTGAAGGCGCAATTCATCGCCTCGAGAACTGGCACTTTGACATCAGTGTCGCTTGGATTTCTACAACAATGAATATTAACTGTTCGCCATGTAAAATTATGTAAATTCATGTATAGTCCAGCACACTAGATCTTCATGGCTCCGGACATCCAGCTCTATTGCTATATTGCAGTTCACCTTCAAATACAATCATTATCTAACCAGTTTAACAGCAGTATACGTCTTCATCACTCTGGTTTATACAGGTATTGCACGCTCTGTTTTCTTATACAAAATAGAAGAAGGGTTTATTTACATCAAGTTGAAGGGAATGGCTTATGAAATAAGCATTTAAAAATGTAAAACAAAAACCTCCGCAGCGCTAAGCTGTCGCTGCGATAGCTTGTGTCAAATATGTATGTAATTCCGAACGGTAAG
>JAVFBX010187125.1:0-13792 GCA_034783855.1 Mopalia kennerleyi | reverse complement strand
TCAATCAATCAATCAATCAATCAATCAATCAATCAATCAATCAATCAACCAATCAACCAATCAATCAATCAATCAATTAATCAATCAAGCAATTAATAAATCAGTGAGTCAATCAAGCAATTAATAAATCAGTGAGTCAATCAAGAAATCAATCAACCAAGGTTTGAATAAGGTTACCGGAAAGTAGCTGTGAATTGAAAGAATAGCACATTATACAAACAATTCAAACAGCTAAAATGTTCACAAAGCATTATTGACCTGTTCAGAATACATCGGAATAAAACATTAGCTTTGACTATTCCCGTCATTATGTAATAAACTATCTGTATAAAACATCAGCTATATACTCGTTCAGTAATCTGTTCATCACCGGGCTTGTTCATTTCAAACACAATTAGTCTTTACTCTTTAAAGTTACCGGTGAGCACCATTGCAAAGACCGTATCTTTCTCTTTCCACTACAATTTTACTGGGTTTTTGTTTCTTTCGTTGTTTAATTACCAAGAATGAGAGTAGAGGATATAATCGGTTGTTCGCTATACTGTCCTTCAGAGCTATAGCCAATAAGACCAGCAAGTGTGAGAGGAGTGTCATGTTGTACTGCCCTTCACAGATCGAGCCAATAAGACCAGCAAGTGTGAGAGGAGTGTCATGTTGTACTGTCCTTCAGATCTCTAGCCAATAAGACGAGCAAGTGTGAGGGGAGTGTCATGTTGTACTGTCCTTCAGAGCTCTAGCCAATAAGACCAGCAAATGTGAGGGGAGTGTCATGTTGTACTGTCCTTCGGAGCTTTAACCGATAAGACCAGCAAGTGTGAGAGGAGTGTCATGTTGTACTGTCTTTCAGAGCTCTAGCCAATAAGACCAGCAAGTGTGAGAGGAGTGTCATGTTGTACTGCTATTCCGAGATCTAGCCGATAAGACCAGCAAGTGTGAGGGGGGTGTCATGTTGTACTGTCCTTCAGAGCTTTAGCCAATAAGACCAGCAAGTACAAGAGGAGTGTCATGTTGTACTGCTCTTCAGAGTTCTAGCCAATAAGACCAGCAAGTGTAAGAGGAGTGCCATGTTGTACTGTCCTTCAGAGCTCTAGCCAATAAGACCAGCAAGTGTGAGAGGAGTGTCATGTTGTACTGTCCTTCAGAGCTCTAGTCAATAAGACCAGCAACTGCGAGAGGAGTGTCATGTTGTACTGTCCTTCAGAGCTTTATCCAATTAGATCGGCAAGTCTGAGAGGAGTGTCATGTTCTACTGTCCTTCAGAGCTCTAGCCAATAAGACCAGCAAGTGCAAGAGGTGTGTCATGTTGTACTGTCCTTCAGAACTCCAGCCAGTAAGACCAACAAGTGTGAAGGGAGTGTCATGTTGTACTGTCCTTCCGAGGTTTAGCCAATAAGACCAGCAAGTGCAAGAGGAGTGTCATGTTGTACTGTCCTTCAGAACTCCAGCCAATAAGACCAGCAAGTGTGAGGGGAGTGTCATGTTGTGCTGTCCTTCAGAGCTCTAGCCAATAAGACCAGCAAGTGTGAGGGGAGTGTCATGTTGTACTGTCCTCCAGAGCTCTAGCCAATAAGACCAGCAAGTGTGAGAGGAGTGTCATGTTGTACTGTCCTTCAGAGCTGTAGCCAATAAGACCATTTAGTGCAAGAGTAGTGTCATGTTGTACTGTTCTTCAGATCTTTAGCTAATAAGACCAGCAAGTGAAAGAGGAGTGTCAAATTTAAAATTTCCAACATTAATAGTTTTCTAGAAATGCGCCATGAAAAATGTAGTGTCTGCTTAAAACTGAAGTGCCAGAAATAGGCCATACAATCTTGCTACTTGAATGCATAATCATGGGGAAGCTAATTTATAGTCTACAATTTAACTGTTTGTGAATAGAATTTCGAATTATTTTTTTCACCGATATATGGTTTGAATACCTAGCTTTTAATCTAAGCGATAAAAACAATTTGGTTCATTTTGAACCCAAGGGGTAGAGCAAGACGTTAGTACTCAAATACACAGAACGTCTACAAAGGACGAGTATTAAGTCAAGCTCATGTGCGATTGTTTTTCTGATGAAATCATATACTAGTATTTCACTCTTGTCTGGAATTATGCCGACACGTTTGTGTTTTAGGAATTCCACAACTTAAACAGAACTCAGCAAGTATGCTTACATGTTACATGGCTGGTTGTAGAAATCACACGGCCGAGATGAGTGCGTTTACAACTCCAATAGTTGGTTGTTGTTGCATACAATACTGTTATAGCGGTTGAAACAAATCCTCTATGCCGTTGGTTAACAGTTTCACCAGCTGTCATTCTGAGGTATATTAGTATATGTCACCATTAACTTCAGTAAGCACAACAGGTGAAGAAAATATGACAGCGCCTTAAAATTGATCACAATGAAGCCAGAGAATATATCGTTGTTAAATAAATGCATCAGCTATTTGCTTTAGTAAGGTATTTAAACAGACTGTTTCTTTGTAAAAAGTTCTTCCGCTTAGATTTCCGTTTTCCGTTCATCTTATCCTCCTGGTCAGAACCAGATGAAGAAGAGGAAGAGGAAGTTGATGAAGATGAGGAAGATGTAGAACTCGAATCTGACTCAGACTCGGATTCACTGACTGAATTCCTCTTCATACCGTCTCTGTTGTCAGATTCACTGACTGCATTCATTTTCATACCGTCTCTGTTGTCAGATTCACTGGTTACAGAAACCGAGTCTGAATCTGAACTTGAGCTGTCTGTACTTTCACTGGAACTCTCTTCACATACAACTCTTCAAAGACAAAGAAGATACCCATCATTAACTTAATGAAACATGAAATTGTACGCTCATTATTAAAATGATCAGTTTTGAACAAAACAAAAACGCCTTGGATTTAAAAAATCAATATAACATATATTCTAAATCAATAAGAACGTACAGTTCAAAACAGGCCATTTTTAACATACGTCATACTTTGTAGAGCAGTTGTAGAATGATATGTAAAAAAATATAGGGATATAAGAAATATTTTCTAAAGCATTAAAACTGTTTAATTAGAAGCATATTATTGTGTAGTAATACTAAATATATTTTCTGAACCAGTACTATATAAGGGAAGCATGTATAAGTTTATTAATATTAAACATGTTTAAAAAGCAAACAGGCTGTGTAATTGAAGCACATTGATGTTCATTAATATTAAACATATTTAACAAGAGCTAAAGTGAGTCGCAATGTACGCCCGAAGAAATCTTGCCACATGGAATATTAAAATCAAGTTTGAAAAGAATCCACCAGGTGATAGCATGTATAGACAAAAATTCACCAAACAAAATCCTACACCACATCTTGACACGTACGGAATATCTGAATTCTGTCTTGTCAAATGGAACACTCATACTAAGCTTGATTTGAATTCCAAAAGAAGGTTTCAAGTTAATGTCCAGAATTAAAATGTTGACAAGACATTTAAAGTTAACAAGTTAGACCAAACAAAATTCTACACGACATCTTGACACATGAAAAATCCTAACCTTGTCAAAAGAAACATGTATACTAACTAAGTTTGATTCAAATTCCACAAGAATTTTTCAAATTAACATACACAAACGCCAGGTGGCGACACCTCTACTCCGACATACACCAAAACTAATCCCTAGTGACGTATTGCCACATGGGACAATCACATAAAGTTTGATACAAACTACAAGTTTGTTTGATACAAGTTTGTAAGAAAACAAACAGAAACGAATTTAGTTTGCCACCAGATGGCGCCACCTCTAGTCCGACATACGCCTAAACTAATCCAAAACGACGTCTTGTGAGTTGTCACATGGAACAATCATATTAAGTTTGATTCGAATTCAAGAAAAACGAAATTTGGAATTTGCCACCAGGTGATGCCACCTGTAGTTCAACACACACCAAAATCAATCCCAAGTGATGTCTTGCTACATGGAACAATCACACTTAGTTTGATTCGAATTCAACAAGAAGTTGTTAAATTAACATACAGAAACGAAGTTATATTTTGCCACCAGGTGGCGCCACATGTTGTCCGACATACGCCAAAATCAATCCCAAGCGACGTCTTGTCACATGGAACACACATACTAAATTTGATTAAAAATCAATAAGCGGTTTTCAAGTTAATATCCGAAAACCAAAAAATTGACGGACAGACTGATTTTGCCATCAGGTGGCGCCACATGTTGTCCGAAATATGCCAAAATCAATCCCAAGCGACGCCTTGTCACATGGAACACACATACTAATTTTGATTTGAATTCAATAAGCGGTTTTCAAGTTAATGTCCGGAAATCAAAAAGTTGACGGACGGCAGGTGGCGCCACATATTGCCTGACATACGCCAAAATCAATCCCAAGCGACATCTTGTCACACGGAACACGCATACTAAATTTGATTTGAATTCAATGAGCTGTTTTCAAGTTAATGTCCGGAAACCAAAAAGTTTACGGACGGACTGATTTTGCCACCAGGTGGCGCCACATGTTGTCCGACATACGCCAAAATCAATCCCAAGCGATGTCTTGTTACATGCAACACACATACTAAATTTCATATGAATTCAATGAGCGGTTTTCAAGTAAATGTGCGGATCCCAAAAAGTTGACGGACGGCGGACGGACGGACAGCCCCATAACACAATACATCCCGTCAAATGACGGGTGTATACAAATGCAATCAGGCTGTATAATTGAAGCACATAGACGTTCATTAATTTTAAACATATTTAATAAAGCAATCAGGCTGTATAACTGAAGCACATATACGTTCATTAATATTAAACATATTTAATAAAGCAATCAGGCTGTATAATTGAAGCACATACACGTTCATTAATATTAAACACATTTAATAAAGCAATCAGGCTGTATAATTGAAGCATATAGACGTTTGTTAATATATTAAATTTGTTTACTATTAAAAGCAGTAAAGCTGTATAAATGAAGCATAAGACTGTATGTAGGCCTATAATTTAAGCATAAAAGTTACTAAACATTTTGAACAACGACACCGTACAGTGCAAGTGTGGACAATGCTGTGACAAAAAATTAGACAACTTTGCGTGTAAGAGTGGAAAATGCTGTGACAACTAAAAATTAGACAACTTGGTGTGTAAGAGTGGAAAATAAATTAGACAACTTGGTGTGTAGGAGTGGTCAATGATGTGACAACTAAACTTTAGACAACTTGGTGTGCAAGAGTGGACAATGCTGCGATGATTAAACACCAGACAACTTGGTAGGTAAGAGTGGTCAATGATGTGACAACTAAACTTAAGACAACTTGGTGTGCAAGAGTGGACAATGTTGTCAAAACTAATTATTAAACAATTTGGTGGGTAAGAGTGGACAACGCTGCGATAACTAAACACCAGACAACTTGGTGTGTAAGAGTAGTCAATGATGTGACAACTAAACTTTAGACAACTTGGTGTGCAAGAGTGGAAAATGCTGCGATAACTAAACACCAGACAACTTGGTGTGTAAGACTGGTCAATGATGTGACAACTAAACTTTAGACAACTTGGTGTGCAAAGTGGACAATGCTGCGATAACTAAACACCAGCCAACTTTGTGTGTAAGAGTGGTCAATGATGTGACAACTAAACTTTAGACAACTTGGTGTGCAAGAGTGGACAATGCTGCGATAACTAAACACCAGACAACTTGGTGTGTAAGAGTGGTCAATTATGTGACAACTAAACTTTAGACAACCTGGTGTACAAGAGTGGACAATGCTGCTATAACTAAACACCAGACGCCTTACAGTGCAAGAGTGAACAATGCTATTACAACTTAAATCAGACACCTTGCTGTGCAAGAGTGTACAATACTGTGACATCTGAACAACAGACACCTCATTGTGTAAGAGTGCACAATTCTGTTAGAACTCAAATCAGACACCTTGCTGTCTAAATCTGCACAATGCTGTGACATACACATTGCTGTGTAAGAGTGCACAATGTTGTGACATGAAAACATCAGACACCTTGCTGCTATGTAAGAGTGTGCAATGATGTGACAACTTAATATCAGACACTTTGCTATGTAAGAGTGTGCAATGATGTGACAACTTAATATCAGACACCTCGCTATGTAAGAGTGTGCAATGATGTGACAACTTAATAACAGACACCTCGCCAAGTAAGAGTGTGCAATGATGTGACAACTTAATATCAGACACCTTACCAAGTAAGAGTGTGCAATGATGTGACAACTTAATATCAGACACCTTGCTATGTAAGAGTGCAATATGTTTAAATAATCACCATGATATGAGGAATTACCCCATATCCACTGGGCCTTTTTTAAAAACAGTTTATACATCTATATATCTATAAATTAAATGTTACTTGTGACGTTTCAAGGGAAACTGATGAAAAACGTGAAAAAAATCAGAGGAAACAATTGTCATTGAAATATCCAGCTTATCTATATTTGGATACAAAGATTTCTAAATTAAAATAATTATTTTGATTGTTTTTGTCGATGTTTGATAATTCGAAAGGCACAGCTTAGTGGGTCAAATATGTACATGCCGCTAGTTTAATCTGGAGCAGAAGGTATAGACGGTTTAAGGGAGAACATCTAGGCTATATCTAGGGGTAACTGAAAACAGTTAACTCCAGTCTCTTAACGTGGAATACAAAATATTTCAATGATGTGTAAGAATTTTGTACACTTGTGAAACCTTTTAGCAGTGTCTTACCTTTTGTTGACATTGTGGTTTTCATCTAACGGTGATACATTAGCTTGGTCGTATTTCTCTTTCTTAATCCTCTCACCGACCACGTGATTCGACTGATCACGACCGGAATTCTCGTTCAACGCACAAATTTGGTGTTTTATCATATTACCTAATTGTTTAACTGCAATGAGTATGTTCAGGTTTTACTGATACACCTAAATTATATTGTATTGCCGTCACCAGTACATGGAATAGCCATTACAACCAAGAGAATACATTTTGTCCAGTTCGACTGCCATGGACAATCTGAGAGTACAACGTTCACACTCCAGCCTCACTGTGCGGTGTTAGAAAAGACTACAGCGAAGAGGAAGACCCCTCTACAACTCCCTGGATCGATTGACGATGCTGTTGACGGTTATAACAGAGATCAGACACTGTAGCCGCTGAGTAGCAGTTCTAAGCAAACCAGTTAAGGTATATCAAAGAATTGACAGCGAGACAGTATAGAAATGATAAAGATAGAACTAATCCTCTTCAACATGTGATATTCACCACACTTCCTCCACTTCATGGCGATTTGCTTCTCAAATTAATTGACCAGGGTGTATTATTTCCGAACTGTAGTGGTCGTGAATGGTCAAATCATTTCTTCCATATTTTAAGTTCATATCCTTTGCTTTCTTGAGAGTTTACCCAAAACAGATGTCGTTAATACCGAAAAAGACATGAAACATATTGTACTCCTTAGATGAGACGAACTGAATTAGACCTAATTCGTCCACAATATTAAAACACATCAGATAAATCCCCAAAGTGGACGCTTACTTTCTTGACGGATCAAATTGGTCTAACTACCAATACATTAGTCCCCCTCCTGCTTCCTAGTAAACCATATTCTCAGAAGCAGGACATATCATTCCTATAGCATGGCAGCTCCTGCTTCTGAGACTTATACTTCGTTGTTCAGTGAAATAATTGCATGGCGTAAATTGTACAATAATTCTGAAAATGTTGTTCAAAATAAATTAATTCGATCTTCAATAGGTATCACATGTAACAACAAATCTTGCTCAAGTCCACCGGTTGTAGGTTAACGTCCCAGAACACGATTGTTGACGTTACAACAATTCTAGTCTAAAATATGATTTCCGATAACGCGCACGTAATTTCTGGTGCTTGATCCCTGTGTACTTATACTTTGTTCCAACACGTCAGGTATGTTACCCCTGAGTACTTAATATAACTCCGCATGCAAAACGACTGGTGTCTCATCCATGAGCATGTGTAAGTTCTGCTGCTATGTGGTACCTGGTTACTGATTACGTTTTATTGCTGTTGCAACATAACGGTTGTGTGATCCCTTGTCACACGCACGTAAATACGCCTGATATATGACGCCTGGTATAGTCGGTTACAACATGCCACGATTGAAGCACGCCTGGCGTATGACCACCGATTACACGACCAGGTCTGTTGTCATTGGGGAACGCAATTAGGTATAGTTATTTTCATTAAAGTACACTTGTCTTCCCACTACCCGGATATTGATCAGTTATTTTATATGCAGTACTGTTAAATTACACCTGACATGAACTGTCAATGCATATTAACTGCACATCTATTCAACCAAGATGAGTCGCAAAAAATCATTGATTTTCTTCAGCGTACCGATGACAGATTTTTCCAGAAAATCTTGCGCCCCTGTAAAGACTATGACTTTGGGAAGTGTATTATGAGTTATAGTACGGATCAATATTTCTGACATTCCGTAGAGCATTTGGATAAACCACATTTATTCTTCGGTACGGTTATATGGGAAATATCGGATTTGTTTCATTATCGTTTAGAGCAAGTTTCGCTCAGGAAGCAATTATTTCAGGCACAAAAATAGGTAAATCTAATTGTCTCATTTAGAAAGTCTAATTTATAAGTAGGTAGACAAAAGATAGATGCACATTTGACGTGTTTAGTTTAATCGCTTTCAGTTCTTCGAATAGATTCGACATTCTGCTTGCTGGAGGCTATAGATATAATTAGAAAGAAAGATACAACACATCAAATTATAATAAATAAATAAATAAATAAATAAATAAATGAATGAATGAATGAATAAATAACAATTACATAAATGAATGAATGAACGGATCGAAGGGTTCTGAACATTCCTGATGGTCGTTCCGTCGAAGGGTTCTGATCATTTCTGATGGTCGTTCCGTCGAAGGGTTCTGATCATTTCTGATGGTCGTTCCGTCGAAGGGTTCTGAACATTACTGATGGTCGGTAATCCCATGTCCGTTCATGCTAAATTTCACCTGACATGAACTGATACATTTTGGAAAGTTGTTTCGTCTAAGGTCTAAGCGTCCTTGAACATTTCCGATAGTAGTTGCGTCTAACGGCTCCGAACCATTGTCGTTTCGTATAAGTGTCCTGAACATTTCCGATAGTGGTTCCGTCTAAGGGTTCTGAACCTTTGTAATAGTCGTTCCGTCTATGTGTCCTGAACTTTTCCGATAGTGGTTCCGTCTAAGGGTTCTGAACCTTTGTAATAGTCGTTCCGTCTATGTGTCCTGGACTTTTGCGATAGTGGTTCCGTCTAAGGGTTCTGAACATTTCTAATAGTCGTTCGTCTAAGGACTCTGAATCTTTCCGATAGTTGTTCCGTCTAAGGGTTCTAAACATTTCTAATAGTTGGTCTGTCAAAGAATCCTGATCGTTTCTGAAAGTCGTTCCGTCTAAGGGTTTTGAACATTTTTGGTAGTTGTTGTCCCTAATTTTCGCAACTCTGAACCTTCTAGGCAGCAATTTTCTCTAAAAACTCTAAACCTTTTTGGCAGCGGTTCTTGCCAAAAACCTTCTAGACTGCGGCTCTCTCTAAAAGAAAGTTGTGAACCAAGACAGTGCTTCTGTCCAAAAACTAAGCCTTCTGGACAACTCTAAACCATGTAGACAGCGATTCTCTCCGACAACTCTTACCCGGTAGACAGCGGTTCTCTCCGACAACCCTGAACCTGGTATACAGCGGTTCTCTCCTACAACTCTTAACCTTGTAGTCAGCGGTTCTCTCCGACAAATCTGAACCTTCCAAACAGCGGTTCTCTCCGACAACTCTTAACCGGGTAGACAGTGGTTCTCTTCGACAACTCTTAACCGGGTAGACAGCGGTTCTCTCCGACGACTATGAACCTTCTGGACAGCGGTTCTCCCCCAACAACTCTTAACCTTGTGGACAGCGGTTCTCTCCGACAACTCTGAACCTTCTAGACAGCGGTTCTCTCCGACAACTCTGAACCTTCTAGACAGCGGTTCTCTCCGACAACCTTGAGCCTTCTAGACAGCGGTTCTCCCCCAACAATTCTGAATCTTCTAGACAGCGGTTCTCCCCCCAACAACTCTGAACCTTCTAGACAGAGGTTCTCTCCGACAACTCTGAACCTTGCAAACAGTGGTTCTCTCCGACAACTCTGAACCTTCTAGACAGAGGTTCTCTCTGACAACTCTGAACCTTCGTTGTACAGTGGTATATGCTTACTGTGAATCGTTCTGAAAGCGGTTGCCTATAACAACTTTGAACATTTACATAGCATCTCTATTTCATGTGCCTGAACTCTTCTGAAACCAGTTCAACTTATATTATTGAGCGATTTTGGCTGCAGTTCAATAACTAATCTAACCATTTTGATGGCGGTACTCTATCACAAAGCCGTTGATATAGTCGTTTTCTCTAAATACCATGAATTGACTGCTCTCTAACTGAAGGATTGGTTGGTAGTTTAGAGGAATAGTAGCGTTCCATACAGAGTTCATTAACCAACTTAATCCATTCCCGGTTCTGTCTAACAACGGCAGGATAACACACTATACCATTGTCTCATTATTCGTTATTGCTTTACTCCCGTCATCCATGAATAGTACCATTCGACGAGGCATAGACGACAATTACCGAGTCTTTCCTCTTCTGACAAGTTAATTTCCAGCCAGTATCATTGGACATAGACATGTTATGTTGTTACACTGCAATTAGAGTATACACTAAAATTCTGTAAGGTGGATATTAGCGGACTACATAAACGACATGATTAAAATCACGCAGATATATCCTCAGTATATCATATTAGTCAAACACATGCAAGCTATATATAAACAAATTTAAAAAATATTTAATACGCATTTTTTTTTAAAATGTAAAAAGTCAACTAGAATTTGTTTTATTCTGTATAGTTATAGATGAGTTTTGGAAGGCCAGGGTAGTACGATAATATAATTGTGAAACAATGTTTGATATTCTGATGGCTATCTAATATTCGTTCACTACAAGCAGTTCAGTACGCCACTATACAATGAGAATGGGACTGAGCGCTCTTCAGGCTGATCTATTTAAATACAATATAACAGAGGATCAGTCTTGTAATAAGGGTATGTTCCAAAGTGAACCGAAAATTCATTACTTATTAGACTGCCACTCATAGAAAGCTTATGCTGAGTGAAGTAGCAAGTACAATCTCTCCTGGAATACGCTGGCCGTTACTAACCTATTTATAAGGTCAGTACATCTGTAAATTATTGCATTATTCAAACATGGTTAATTTGCATGCAAATTAAGAGAGAAAAACAAAAACAATTCGGTACAGATACATGTAGTTATTGATTACCAATATCGCTATTCAGTAGTTCCTGTCTATAATGTCGTGTATATATCACGTGAAGTTTACATTTAAGGTTTCACAACCAAAAAAAATATAAATGTTTTTTTATGTTATTTGTTTATATTTTTTGTGAGGAGACGCCTAAAGTGGCCTTCGGGACATCCTCCTTAAACAAATACATCTTTACAACTTACCACACACGCTGGATAGAACTGTGACAGGCTATGCAACGCCGCTTAGTGTATTAAAAACGCTTAGTGTAATAATGTTACTCTAAGCGTTGCATGCAGTTGATGTAATAAATTAAAATTATTACACTAAGAGTGGCTTGTGTACAAACGCACTGCTTAGTGTAATAAAAACTCGGACTTGAACCGCAATTACATCAGTCATAAACTGTAGTGAACTTGTATGTAAAGCCATTTTGACCTCTTAAACTTCACATACATCGTCTACAAAATGCCCTCCAAAAAAGTATCAACATAATTTTGAAATTACGGGTTTTGAATAAGACGTTGAAATTGAAGTGGGAAATAGCAGCTACACAACAGAAGCAAATAAAATGATATTTTGACAATGTAAAGAGACCATAATTAGTACAACAATTGTTGTGTGGAGGAATTGTGGGTGGGGTGGGGTGGGGTTGGGAGTCACTTGGACCTTCTGCGCCTACAGACTTATAGTAGAGAAACCTTTCTACCTCAGATTTATACTTAAGAGTATCCTTAACAGAAATGTAAAAAAACAAGAGATCCATACATGGAACACAATGAAAGCCATGTACATATGTACACTTTACCAGAATTTAGAAAGAAAACTCTGAAAGTAAAACAAAATGATACCTGCAAATCTAAGCTTATTGTAAATTTTTGAAAAATACCAGAATAGTAGATTGAGCAGTAGTTCTTAAGATATAGAGATAACAAGAAATAGTCATATGGATATAGTACTGATAAATGGGTAAAAGACTTATAAACAGATAAACAAGGAATGAATAAATGGATTGAAACAAAATTAATAGAAGCACAATTACACCTTATGAGGATGCTGAATCCAAAATATGAACTTGATCAGAATAGAAGTTTCCAAGATTAGTCGATAACAAAAATGTGTAAAATTACGGACAAATGACTTAATTAAAGACTAACGAACAGACAGACATGAAGCAAAATGATACCTGCAATACTAGACCATGTGGGGAAGCTTTGAATAAAATATGCAAGTTATCGGAGTAGTAGTTCCTGAAATATACTGATAACAAGAATTGTTCTGGGATGGACAGACAGACGGACGGATAACAAAGGAACGAATAAATGGATTGAAACAAGATTAATAGCAGCACAATCACACCTTATGAGGATGCTGAATCCAAAATATGTACTTGATCGGAATAGAAGTTTCCAAGATAAGCCGATAACAAAAATGTGTAAAATTACGGACAAATGACTTTATTAAAGACAAACGGACATAGAGACATGAACCAAAATTATACCTGCAATACTAGACCATGTGGGGAAGGTATGAATAAAATATGAAAGTTATCGGAGAAGTAGTTCCTGAAATATACTGATAACAAAAATTGTTATGGGACGGACGGACGGACGGACGGACGGACGGACACGGAGAGTGATGAGAATAGCCCACAGTCAGAATGACTGTGGGCTAAAAAAAAGTCAACCATCTCCTTAATAATACATCTGATACATTCTAGCTGATACTCAGGCAATTTGTCAGCATAAAAATACAAAATTTCTCAGAAACTTGAAAAAAGAAAAGAATTTCTAAAAAAAACTTAGAATTTCTGACAGGTTTAGTATATGTACCAAGGACAGTTGTCCTAAAACAAGAACAAGGCGCAGTGATCCATCATTTGCACTGGATCAGTGTCAAACATTAGGAGAATATTTTCTACTCCATCATTGAGGCCATCACAGATGATATTAAAGAAGTCATATAAGTGAGGAATGGTGGCTACCATTGATGTTCATTGGGAGAAGTCAAAGTGCCAAAAAAAAAATGTGGTGTAAAATGATGTCTTGTTTTGTTTGAAATTTACAGCTGATTTTGATTCGTTTTTGGTACATGTATGTTGTTGACATTTGTGGTATTGAATAATTCATAAACAATTATGTTTCAATTATTCACATATCACAATAATTATTTGTTTATTTGTTTGATTGGTGTTCAATTTCATACTCAAGGGCAGCAGCAGGGGGGCTGAGCATAGTTCCTCTATGAGGTCGCGGAGGCGGCCGCGGGGGCTCCCAGCGGTAGTACGGGGGGGAATGTGTAGAAAACAACCCAAGCGGCTACCAATAGACATCCAGAGAAGGGGCGCCCCACCCCCCTGGGCGCCCCCCAACCCAAGCCGACACGCCCGGGCCTTCTCGACGTACATAAGGTTTCGGCAAAAGTGAATGTAGGCCGGGCCTTCTCGACGTACATAAAAAA
>JAVFBX010187114.1:0-13793 GCA_034783855.1 Mopalia kennerleyi | reverse complement strand
TGTACAGTGAAATGGGAAAGGCACATCATTGCCAGAATTGCAGCTTTAAATACCCACCACCACCCCAGTATTTTCCCCAAGTTTCATTTGTATTCGTCACAATCTGAATATTAAATGTCGCTTAACACGAATTTCCACAGAAACGCGCCACAACGCTTGTTAATTTTTGTTCAGTGTAGTTGACCAAGTTGTCCATTCCAGAAGCATTGAGGAACATAATCATCCATGGCCATTGTACACAAGAAAAACAATATTTTTTAAAAATTCAACCCTTTCTTGTGACATTTCACCTATGCGTTCCTTTTTTGACAGAGTATACACAAAGCTATTTTTAAAAAATAGCATTTTCGGTGCCTTTTTTAAAACTCCTTCTCGTCCAATTAGCTACATGTTTTATATGCGTCGCCTACACGGTATTTGGAGCAAAACAGTTGGACCAACACACGTTTCTGAATGTGGCGGACAGCATGTATGATCAAGATTTTTAAATGGTCGAGCTATTGTGCAATTCTTTCTGCAAACAAGGAATATAGCAATCATCTAAGTTTGACCCATCTTAGTTTGCTCCTTCTGACCGTGGCGAATGTCAATAAAATTAATGATCCTGCAACTCCAATTTTATGGTTGCTAATGATTTGTTTGATTGGGTCTAACGCGATACTCATATAACGGTGCGTCCGGCAAATAGGCAAAGGAAACCACCCTCGACACAATTGGCACAAAAAAGACACCACATGCCAACCACAGTTGGGACATAATGCATAGACGTAACAGATCGATGTCATATTACCCAAAGCTCAGAGATTACCATGGTATGGCAAGCCGTTTTATCACTTTTACCTTTATTCTACATATGTCGAATTAGTTTTACTTTCATTTTGCTTATGTACAATTCTTGTCCACATATGTGAAATTCATTTCACATATGTAAAATGAGGTCATTTATTTAACATACTTGAAATTCTTTTTCACATATGTAAAATGAAGTCATTTATTTAACATATGTGGAAAAGAATTCCACAGATGTGGAAAGAATAGTAGAATAACGTATAATGAAGAATATAGGAAGAAGTGATAAAACGTCTTACCATACTATGGCAGCAGAAAAAACTTCTTTCCAGCCCTACCCAAAAGCTTTATTTATATTGCACTTTAGTTTTCCAACGTTCTATGGCATTCTTGCTGATCCCACAGTTCATAAAAGCACAACTATTCGCTCTTAAAAACTTCAGCCGTGTTCGATCAGAGACTACCTATTCACAGCCCATGTCGCATCATACATGGCAATGTTTATCTTCAGTCGAAAACAAATAACCCGAACTCGGAACAGGTATCTGGCTTATTAACGGGGCACACTATCTCTGGTAACAAATTCCATAAAACTTAGCAAGTTTAATATATTTTTAATGTTTTACTCACTGTCTGTGCAAATAATTGCTGCAGCTCCACCACACAATCTTTTTGAAGTACGGGACGTGAATGAACACTCATCAAAGCTGTCTACACTGGTATTGCAGGATACATCGGCAAAGCCGCCTGTTAAGATCCCAGCTGGGAAATAGGCTCGGGGGAATACTCGCGCATTATTACTAAAACAGAAGAAAAAGTACTCATATAAACTACATCATCTGTCAATAATATGGCTCAGAGGCTACATGATGCTCGTAGCCATCTGTTCTTATTAGGCCTGCCAATGTTAATTCATATTATAACCAAGATAGTAAAGTCACTACATCAGCAATTCCTCAAAGTCAATAGATAAAATACAAGTTTGGAATTGCCTGGGGTATTAAACACATTCTCGTTTTAATGATGTTTTCATTTTGTTACACTAAACATCAGTTCCCTCGGGTTTCGTCCGTAGCCGCAACTAATACCCTTTCAAGACTTTGGCTTTTTATGTGAAGATTTCCTTGGGGATTCTTCCTGCCCGCGAACGATTTTAGAAGACAGTTAACTTTGATAATGGAACTTGACTATAACATTTACAACAGCTTTTTTACTACATTTTGCCTGTTTTCTCTGCCTTCCTTTTCTGTACCGTACTTAGGAAAATGCCTACTCCTCGGCTGTTATTATACCCCCAGAACTGTTTTTTTGCACATTTCATCTCAACATATAAAACTAAAAGCAGTCATTCGGATTTTCAATATCTTTTTTATTTTTTTTAGTTAAAGTTATAAGGAGTTGAAATTTGACTATTTTGACTCATTTTTTTATTTTTGGCCTGTAACACAATATGGCAAAAAACTAAGACAAACAGGAAAAAACTGAATGACCCTTTTTTGGTTCATATCATGTATTAGACGTTGATGTAAAATTGAACAGTTGACATAAATGGTGTAAAAGAAGTTTTACTTTTTATGCAAAATATTTTTTTCTGTAATTTTTATAGGCGGTGAATTCCAGCAATAGTTTAAACTAGCAAAACTAACCCTAATACTGGAATTTTAATTTTCATCCAGTGCTAAGTAAAGAAAGCATTGTTACTCTTTAAACAAACTCCCCTTAGTCCGAGGGCTGTATTAATCGAAAGCGAAAATGCATATCATAATGTTAAGTTCTTTGACCAAATTGTAATTTTTTTATGTTCAAATTTTTAAGTGGCTGTCATGTATAACAGCTGAGTAGCCATCAGGTCCCCCACTAAAAACTTTTTTTAAAAATATATGCTCATAATCCCAGCCAAATCGACTTCTCTTACTTTTGTTTAAGAACTATTTTTTTCCTTCAAAGACCCAAAAAGTAAACATCATGGTGTTTATCACCTTTTTGGTGAACTATGCAATGTCAGCCATATTTTTTGTAAACCTAGTGAAATACAACCACGTCTATGGTATTAACAGAAAAAGTGAAGTTTAAAGTTTATATCTGAATTTAAGTGATGGCCATTTTGGTTCGTGGGATTTAATGAAATGTCATCAAAGAAAGCACAATTCCAAGTTAATCGGTGAATTTGTTCTCTAGCTATCATGTTCACAAAATATTAAGAGTGAATATTGTAAAATCATGCAATGGGGCCATTTTGTTTAATAGAGAATTTGATGAAATGTAAATCTCATCTGCTATCTTAATAGGAAGAGACTATATTTCAAGTTTCTAGTTTATCGGTCAATTTATTAAAGACTCATTGTATTTACAACATAAACAGATATGATGATTGTAGAATTATGCAATGGCGGCCATTTTGTTTTACGGAATTTGATGAAATTCTCATCTGTTGTCTTAATAGGTGGAGACCATTTTTCAAGTTTCGAGTTAATCTGTGAATTTGTTATAATGTTCACAATCTATGCTGATATGAACATTGTAAAATAATGCATTGGCGGCCATGTAGTATTCGAAAATTGGCGAAATTAAATTCCATCTGTTGTCTCAAACGCAGGGAGCCATCTTCAAAGTTTGAAGTTTATCCATGAAATCATTCTCTACTTATTCTGTTCACAACGCATACAGGGGTGAATATTCTAAAATTAAGTATTAACAGCCATTTTTTTTGTTTGACGGAATTTGGTGAAATGCAATCCATCCATCGTGTTCACACCACATACAGGCATGAATATTCTAAAATTATTTTATAACAGCCATTTTGTTTCACGGAATTTGGTGAAATGCAATCCCATCCATCACCTTAACAGGAGAAAGCTACATACCAAGTTTAAAGTTAATCCGTGAATTTATTCCCTACTTATTGTGTTCACAACAAAAACCGGCAGGAATATTCTAAAATTATGTAATAACAGCCATTTTGTTTTACGGAATTGGTGAAATGCAATCCCATCCATTGTCTTAACAGGAGAAAGCTACATACCAAGTTTTAAGTTAATCTGTGAATTTAATCCCTACTTATTGCGTTCACAACACATGGAGGCATGAATATTCTTAAATTATATAATAACAGCCATTTTGTTTTACGGAATTTGTCGTCTTAACAGGAGGAAGAAACATACCAAGTTTGAAGTTAATCCGTGAATTTAATCTCTACTTATCGTTTTCACAGCACATACAGCTAGGCATGTAAATTATGTAATGGTGATGTGCAATACCATCCGTCGTCTTAATAAGAAGCTACATACCAAGTTTAAAGTTAATCGGTGAATGAATTTTTTTTTCAAACTAGCGTGTTCACAAGCATTTGTGACTGACGGACGGATGGATTTGTTTGTTTGTTTGTTTGATTGGGGTTTAACGTTGTACTCACGGGTATTTCACATATATGACGACGGATTGTCCACTTAACAATGTTCCTGGCCTAATTACGGTGGAAAACCGGGAAGAAATCTCGTTATTTCTGTGTACAGTAATTGTTTTGGGACCCACAAATAAAATTAAAATTACAGCTTGTAAGCTTGATTTTCTTAAAAGCTGTATGCCATGATGATCATGTGATACCCCTGGTTTACACTGATCTGTAGATGACGGATGCACCGGGTGTGACAACACCGGTAGCGTGGACGAAGAAGTTGACCCGGGGGAATTCGCGTAAACGAAAAAAGGGAAATGTTGAACTGAGTCAGGGTGCTCGCGCAGCCCCTAACACAGCAGGCCATGCACCCTTAACAACACTGGCAGAAAACACAGACAGGACACACACAAGATGCAGTTGAGACACCACACATGTATCGCTCCTGTCCCTTAGCTCTGAGACCAACAAGGCAAAAGGAAGATACCAACCTCCCGCCTATCCAATGGAAAGATTGATGGAATGAACACAATCCCTATATAGCATAACAAGCAATCACAATACATGGACCAAAGACTAAATTAAAAGTTTATTACCTGGGATATCCCATTTTCTGACAAGCCAGTTCTGCACCTCTCTGATTAATATTCCCACATAAAGGTCGAAATATTTCCCCTAAACGAATTTCCAGCCTCCCACTTGTCCCATTCTTAGACTGCGATCCACCTCGTAAACGTAGAGTGTAATCACCAGACATTAGACCTGTGGCAGTGAAACATAAAAAAAAAGTTGGTAAGCGATTTACGTGTTGGCAGGCAGTTTTCAATCATAGTAAAACTATCCACAGACGCAGGTCAGGTGGTTTTAACTGGAATCGGCAATTGTTGATTAACCAGTGGGAAGACTTAAAATACCTAACGACTAACGTTATAATAACAGTACATCTCATCATTTCAATCCTTTATGTTTTGCTAATTCAAATTTCGAAGATACAGCACGGGATGCTAAAACACGCCCCAATGGTTTAATGGTTCCACTCTGCCATACAAATGGAGGCAAAGTTAGGGATAAACCTCTTACCCATAGCACAACTCTTAATACGTTGGTATATTTGGCCATTAAACACGAAATCATTACATTCCAAATTGAGTGTCAAGAGTTTTCAATAGTCGTACAACTGTGGCCAGGATATCGATCAGACGCATTTTTAACAAATATCAGTATCAATAACGATATTTGTGTACATATATTGTACGTCCAGTTGTAGAACTGTGTAAATTACAATTAGATGATGAGTCAACTAAATATATTTCTAAGACTTTGGCGATTCACCTTCAGTAAAACATTGATAGTACTTAGTGCTCATGTTCTCTTGATATCCTGATCAATCATTTTGTAATCCCGGTGGATTAAAAAGGGGGAAAACGCTTTAACATTCAGCGCACCATGATAACGTTTAGAAAAAGGCCATAGCGTAGTCTCGTCATTAAACATCTCTTAGATTTAAAGCTATGACATATACTTTTTTTAGTTACTCTGGCATATGGATACACATTGAAATAAGGAAAGTGGAAATATCTCTATAAAGGCTTAGCCCAAGACGCCCTAGGGTTCCGAAGGCAAATAAGAAATATCGGTATTTGTAATGTTGGCTCTCCAAGTTCGTTTGATTTTGTCGTTATCGATTTAAAAAAAAAAGCGAAATAACTCTGTAAATGATTTAATATTAACCCTGCTACAATATTGCAGGGATAATAGGGAGATAACTCTCCTGACCTCTTTCCAAGATACCTTGTTAGTGCATGATAGGATAAATAAATTATTCAAAAACATCTTAGTATATTATGTCATTGCTAACGTAGTTATGGCTTTAAACTGTCTGGTTGTCAAAAATAGGAATAAAAATCAAAACCCACAAATTATGAATATTTCAAGTGTAATGCACAAATGAATGTTCGAGAATGCCGAGTCGTAGTGTAAGGTTTTATACTGCCAGGGATAGTTCTTGCTGGACCCCTTGGTCGATTTTCAGAACGCCTGCTGTATTTAGTCTATTATGCAAAAGAGTATAAATCTGAACCATATATATGTATATATTTTCGGAAAGCTTCAATACTCAGGAAAACTTTTTTCGGAATGTTGTGAAAATCCATATATTATTTCAAAAATTATTGCAAAATTAGTAAATGTCTACAGAAAAAAATAGACTGAACTTTTCAAGGTTTATTTCTCGAAGTGCAATAACGATTAGACTCAATAGATTAGTTGACCTAGTAGAATAGTCCTTGAACTAGTAAACCGTGCCTCATTTTTTTTTAATTTCGATTATTTCGATCACAGTTGATATTTTTGTCTATCCCACCTTGAAGTTTTATAAAAATGTAAAATCCAACTTTCAGAACACATTAAAAACAATCAAGGACGAACTTATAAAAAATGAGACACGGTTTACTAGATCGCATCGTGCTCTTTACAATGGTACAAATTTGATGTCTCATGAATAGTTTTCTAGAAATCCGCTATGGAAAATGTAGTGTCTGCGTAAAACTGAAGTGCCAGAAATAGGCAATTAAAGTTTTGCGACTTGTATACTTGAACATGGGGAAGCTAAATTGGAGGCTAAAACTTAACTGTTTGTACATAAAATTTCGATTTATTTTTTTCACCGACATATAGTTCGAATACCTAACTTTTAATCTAAACGATAACACATATTTGGTTCATTTTGAGCCCAAGGGGTCCAGCAAGACCTTAAGCGAGCTGCTGTTAAAAGGAATTGAATTGTTAGTATTTAATGACAACTGTGGGTAAACTGATTTAAATCCAAAGTACTTTTCGATTGGTTCAGAAGAGAATATCATTCCAAAATTGCTTTAGGGAAGATTTGATCTTCTAGATTTTCTGTTTTGCGGTACATTGTGGTATAAAACATTTCTGACATTGTATATGACGATTGATAATCCACGTAACGCTGTTCCTTGATTTAATACGATGGAAACCGGGAGAAACCATAAAACGATAACAGAAGCCGCATCATGTGACTCACTCCTATACCTAGCAGTAGACAGGCGAACTCAAACGCGCGGACGGGGTGGTAACTGTGGACCATTTTATTTTGGGTAAATAATCGCACTACTTTATATTGTAACATTAGAGCTACGGGTGTGTGTAATAGCGGTAAGCAACGAGATTTGTCAGTCATCACATTTCCCCATATTCTGTAAAGCAGAAGTGTGTCTGGTTATTTGTCTGTCTAAAACGAACTCAGTCTTTAGTTGTCCTGTGTGTACAGTGCTAGCCGATTATAATATGTTACTCAGGTCGTGATCAACGTCAACTTCAACGAGTAACAAATCTGGAAAATTACTCAACAGGAAAGTCACAGGGATTCCATTAGCTGCCGGAAACATCTCTAGACTAGTTTAGTTTATAAGAAACAAGAGACTCGTTAATGATTAGCATATTTTACACGTGTATATTAATCTTCACCATAACCAAATATTCAATCTGCAATAAATCAACAGTAAGGGGAAATAGTGGAATATAAAATATTACAATCCAAAAAGACGTCTTTTCTATGGGAACAGTCGTTTATGTCTCTTTCTCTGTGTTGGCATGCAACCAGATGGGGCTCTTCTCCAGTACAGTCCAAGTCATTTAACAATACAGGAGCTGTGGTCGGTGTGGGGGTACCGGTATATGCAATCCCTTGTAACCTGAGAAGAAAACATAATTAGTTTATATCGGTCCTTGTTAAGGTCTTAAAAAATATACACGCGATTAAGCGTGACAAGACTAAACAAACACATACCGAGGGCCAGGTTACAGTCTATGTGTGTTTCTTTGTGTTATCGTTTGGGTCTCTGATAATTGAGCTCCCCCCTCGGCCCTTCCTACTCCGCATGAAGTGAGTAGGACTTACTCTCTAAAACCTATAATTGGCGATTACTGCACTATTTCGGATTCTTATTCGAAGAAGACGGATTTTAATTTTAAAAACACTGGTACTAAACACCCAGGTATAAGATATGTAGGCCTATAACTTTTTCTTTAAGATATTCGTTTTTAATAACCAAAACGTCGTGTCTTCTCTCTATCTATAATATGACAGGAGATACATGTATATACAACTTACTTTGTAAAACCTAACTGTCGACAAACGACAGACGCCTCTTCATTGCCAAACCCATCATCACAAACCGTTCCCCAGACTCCATTAATATTGATTTCAAGTTTTCCATAGCTGTTGTTGGCTCCACCTGTGAGTTTCACAGGATATGTGTTCGGGTCTGAGCTGATACCTAAATAAAATTAGACATAATCAATACATCAACGAATTTCATAAGTCTAATATATATTGTTGGACATTTCAACTGAATATGTATGTTTGAATTGCTTTAATTGTCTGATATGTACAATGCAATCTGCGATAATTGGTCTGAAACAATGGAATATATAATGCATTTTTTTCTTTCTTCTTTTTAGAATGTTTTACCAAATGATATACCAAATTTAATTGCTTTTTGTAAATAGACTGTTTGTTTTATGTTTTAAGAATATTTTATACATGCACGTATTCATATTTATTCTGTATCTGTATCTGTATTGTTGTATGTATGTACGGAGCCAGTAAATGGGTTTTTATACCCGTTGGTCATCCTTGAAATAAACTAAACAAAAAACAATAAAAAATTATACTTTCAAATTTAAACATTCTTCCGTCTTAGAAAATGTTCGCTTTACCTCATGTCATATTGAATAAGACACTGGTATTTCAAATATATGGCAGGGTATATCCAACAGTAATAACCACACTTGCAGCAATACAATGTAAGTGTTTGCTCCAATTGAAAATTAATGCTTCTCCCAAGGAACAGTAAAGCAATATGTCTATTCTTGACACTTACTGAACTCAGCCAGAGGGCCTTTCAAACAGAGGCAGAGACAGCGAGAGAAGGCAGTAATTCAGCCATTTAGCGAGGCAGCGAAACAATGCTTCTATCCATTTCCATAGCAAAGCCTCTCATCGGACTATACGATAGATCAGGAAAGTTGAATATCCAAAGCATAAGATTGAAATTAAGAAGTTCTCCAATGTACTGTGAACATTAACTCGGACACCGTACGATGTTCACCCTGATGAAACGATTTTTTTCATATCAATGGATAAATAGTCCGCGTTTTGTACAGAGTAATCCATATGTTCCGAATACAATTCGGTCGGTTTGCTATGCGCGTTGATGAAGCGCATACTGTGTTAAATAGGCTTCCAGCGAATAATATGAACTATTTTTTTTAGCATATCTATCATACCATCATGGCCAAACTAAGTTGTGACACGATACGGACACATCAGAGGCTGTTAAGCCAATTGAGAACAAGACCGCAGTTTCTTCGGCACTCCTTCTTGGAGTTATTATTCATTTATCTGAGAGTCCGGGGAGAAAAGATCAGGGGGTCAAAGTGCTTTAAGTGCTTTAATAGAGTTAGAAAGTTAATCTCCCTGCAGTACTAAGTAGAGACAGTATTAACAGGTAGGGCACCACTGAGGTGCGTTTTTGTAGCACCGAAATGCTTAAGCACCGAACCACTTAGGCTCCTAGAAATTATAGTACCGAAATACTATAACTCTGTACAAAAAATGAGAGACCCGAACATAAGAAGTCATAATATTTGAGTATATACACAATGACACTCCTCAAGATGGAAGCATGACCCGGTTTAGTGTAAATACACAAGCGATACTGGTCATTACCAAGTATATGAATATCCACGGACGTGGCATTTGTCTGAAGGTATTAAGTCGGCTAAATCTGTCATTTGTTGAGATAAGTGTCCCGTATAATATAGAATCGATCCTAAACAACCGAAATAATGTAAAACTGAAATAATATAGGTCCGAATAAATAATAGGCCCAAACAAATGAAGTTTGACATTAATATTTCAGAATATAAACAATTGCACACCTCCAAGGCAAGACTCGAGATTCGATTTAATACAAATAGGCGAGCGATACCAGGCATTGTCCTAGAGAATTGGAAGCCTTAGTAACGAATTATGGATAATAACTATCCGAAAGAAAGGCTGTGTCATAGTATTGGTCATTTTCCATCACCTTATCAGTGAAACAAACAGGCTTCCGGCACATCTGATTAAAAGCGTCAACATCTTACCTCCAAGACCAATTTGTGTAGTGATATTTGGTAAATAACAGATAACACCGGGACTAGGCTATAGGGTGAAATCGATTCGAGTCTTCAGTACTGTCATTTTATGCCGCTGATGAATAAGTAGGTATAGACAGTCTTGTCATGGAGCATTAAAATAGACAATAACTTTAAATTGTTTCATTGGTTGATCTGCAACCGTGTTCGATATTTTTGAACGTCTTTTTTTCTAGAAATTACGATCGTAAAATAATTAAGCATCCGGAAGAAAACGAAGAAGAATATTATCGGAGTCTTTTGGTTCGGGCAACAGCAGCGGCGATGAAGACGAGATTTCCATCTCGAGATGACAAATGGCAGTTTAAGCCGACTAAACACTTTCAGAAAAACGCCACGTCCGTGGATAAACAAGTGGAAGTATTGAATTATTTCTTTGCAATGATTGGTATCGCTAAAATATTTTAACTAAACCGGACAAGTCCATATGTTCGGTCTATAGTATTTCGGTGCAATGAAAAATCGCTTTTCTGGTTCCTTAGTAGCATTAGCCTAATGTGAAATAATTCCTGAAATACTTACAAAAGACTGTCCTAACAGAGCTGCAGTGTCTTAGATAGTACTCGATTGTAGATTCATTGTAGATATTTCTCACGACTACGCCAAGTGTGGTTTCATTTAGTGTTACAGAAGACAATTTAGGGAACTTTCTGAAAGCAAAAAAATGCGAAATGTAATAATTACAACAACGAGACACGTCTTTTATCACTTAACCAATCAGGGAACTTTCATAGCCCTAGAGTAAACCTGACTTCGAGAAATGCCGTTTACTGAACTAATGTGTTATGCACAATAATCCCAGGATAAAACACGGAAATAAGATCTGGTCCCTGGAGTTAGATAAAAGGTGTAGCCTATTCTCTCCAAATCTTACGTCCGGGGAATAGAAGCTAATAACCCATGAAGTAATCATCTTAGTTCTTACACCCCTTATACCTGGTAAACTTGTATAATAAGTAACGTCTGTATCCATAAAGATACAGCAGCCAATCAGAGTTTGCACGTCATCCCTGAAGTTTCAAAAGAAATAAGACATACAACAAGACAACACGTGACCCCCATGTAATCCGTCATTAGAAGCTATTTTAAGTCCAGAAACGAACAGAACCTAAGTATATCAGATTGTGGGGAATATTTTAATAAGATGCCACCGATTTAAATGATGTTGATGTAGACATATGTTGTATAGCAACTTTGGGTTGTTTACCGAACTGTTCGTTTTACTTTTATTCTTATGTCGCATTTTGTCATATTTATATGCTAACGGCTGATGTCAATGGTATTCCAGATATTGACATCACTGTATTTTGAAAACATAGTAATATGTCGGTCTAATGGCGCACACCAATCAATTGAATGGAGACGCCAAAAATCAATCAACCGACCAACCAACCACAAGTTGACTGAAACTGGTAATTGATTGATATCGACAGCGACATGTGACAACCGCTTCTGAAAATCATCTAGATGCGGCAGTTGTAACATCAGAGAGCATTGTGATCAGCTGTCTATCGCAATGTGACATAATCAGTACTAAATAGTAGGATAATAAGATACATTTCAAAATGATAACGTTTTATTAAAGCCAAAACTGTTGGTGTAGTCTATGACTTGATACTCACGAAGTATAGCCGGCTCTCTCACACACAGTTGTAGCCAATCGATAATACCAAGACTGGAGACAAACTGGGTACCACTTTGTTTCATTTTGACTCCAGACGCCAGCTTTCACAATGTTATATCCATTGTTGTCGTCGATTCTGAACAGGTCTGTCACATTATAGGCGATTCCAACAGAGGCTAAAGTAAACATGGGGTAAAAACAAAATCAAACATTTCAAAAACTTCTTAAAAACATCTAGCTACAGAGTTTAAAAGTTGCAACCTGTGTAATTGTCCTACTTTGGATGTTGAAGCAGCACTTAAATCTTCAATTAAATATATTTACCGGCTTAATACAGATTTAATATCCCTAATGCTTTCATTAGGTGAATATGCATAAAAACTGGCAGTTATTGGCTCTTCTGCTAAAATTTCTAGAGATACAAATATGGCGGGTTGGAAACAGATACTAGTACTTAAACCCTATTTCCGTATTTTGTTAACAAGGCTAATGGGCGATTTTAAATTTCGTTTGGCACATAAAATGTGTTCCAAAATTCAGCATGTCAAATATTTTCGGACACTACTAATTTAACGCATAATGGCTGTTAAGTGAAAACACTTTAAACTGTATCTCTAAATAAGGCTGTATTGTATCATGGACTATTGAACACAGAACTCTGCATCTGACACACATCACGTTTCATTTGTGCGAAAATCCAAAAGGTTTATTTTATTTAAAGTGATAGCCTGCTCTGCTTTATGTTTCCCTGGGAGTAAAGGAACAGCGTGAAGCCGATCTGTTGTGATGGTCTTGTATTACGTCCTGTGATTGTCCTGCGCTTTTTGTATCTGGTGTTGCTATTGATGTCGGAGATGGTTCCCATCACCCATTGGGCTGGCACGCCGTCATGTGAGTGAAACAACATCAAGTAGGGAGCTTGACAACAATCAAACATACAGTTCAAATAACCAACAAAAGCCATACAAAATAACATAAGTTTTTCTTTCCAATGTAATTTTTTCTGACTTGTTTTTGTTACCTTCAAATTACCCAATCTGACAGACGATGTGAAGACTTGGAGGTCCAGCCATGACACCTTTCAAGTGACGTGAGATGGAGAAATGCCGACAGTCGAATACACAGATCATTTGAAGGCGAAAATAAGCGAGCCAAGTTTACGTTATTTTTCCTCCAAATTAAGCCATATATTGCGTTGAAATAATTGTTTCGTTTAGAAAATGAATATGGACTGAATGCTGTTTTTGAGGGGAGTAAATTTTTTCAAATTGATCAGGTTCTAGTTCAGAAATAGTGCATGTTTAGAACCATAACCCTTACAACAAGGCGTCGAATAGAATTTACTGAAATTGACTGCCGACAATGTTGGTGCCTACTCTAAGGGCCGTGGTTTCGATTTCCATAGTTTGTTTGCTACAATACTCGGCCAGTTTTTAAACAAATCGTACATATGGTTTGTTTCCTGCAACCTAAATGCCAACTTGTTATTTTATTAATAGTTAAATATTAAGCTGAAGATCGCTTTAAATCGTTAAAGATTAACCAGTCGTACGCTTAATTGTATCTCCTATGAATTGTCCACTATCTATTAGTTTTGATCTTTGTAATGTTCTTATGTTGTACCATATTATTACAAACTGTGACAATGTTTTGTTTCTTAATGTATGTTGTATGATTCCACTGTCCAAAGCTATATCTTAAAGGGTCTTTCTTCATATATGTTTGCAATTATTATTTCTGCAGGGATCAAAGAAGACGAAA
>JAVFBX010187103.1:0-13794 GCA_034783855.1 Mopalia kennerleyi | reverse complement strand
TATGAACCATCTGATACGGATAAATATACGATGCCTCTGTATCTGTGTGGCGAGACTCATAGGTATATGATAAAAATATAAATATGTATACATAAACTCGCATGACTAAATTTAGTATATTAAGTATAACACTGTGGAATAAGTTCAATAAGATAGCATTTTAATTTTGATTTGAAAAGAGATAAGGATTCCATTGTACGCAGAAAAATTGGTAGTTTGTTCCATTCTCTGGGACCGGCTGAATAGAATCAATAATAGGATATATTAATCCTGATAAAAGGTATGCTAAAGTCGAACCAAATTCTTCTAGTGTATTATTACTGGGCTGATATCCGCCTCATTGAGCAATCGGAAAATGATTTTTGGATATTTGCTTGATTATGAAAGATTTTATAAGCGAGTATCAGGTTACAAGTTACAATAAGGAAAGGGAGAGGAAGTAGTTTTAGGTTTGAAAATATAGGCTCGATGTGCTTTAATCGTTGGGATAAATTATTAACTCGAATTGTTCGCTTTTGAATAAAGAAACAAGGTTTCAGATGAGACGGGTATGTATTTACCCAAAGCGTTGCACCATAGATCAGCTAGAGATAAAGAAGTGAATAATACAGAATAAACAGGGTTTTTTTTTTATTAATGTCCTTTTCAATATGATTGATGACACCAGTATTTCTTGCATACTTCTTACAGATGTAGTCAATATGAATATTCCAATCAAGTTTTTCATTGAAAAAAAAATCCCCAAAAATTAAACGGTTTTATTCTTTCAATTGTATTATTGTTTAAATGAAGACTAGGGGAATCGGTAGCTTTAACATTGGAGTTCGGTTCTTTTAACATAAATTTAGTTTTCTTGACGTTCAAAGAAAGTTTATTAGCACTCAACCAAATTGTCTTTTTTAGAATTCTGTTTGCATTATTTTGATGGGGTCTGCTACATTTGTTGAAGAGTATGAAACACTGGTGTCGTCCGCGAATAAAGTTATGTCAAATAAATTAGTTGTGTTTGGAATATCATTTATGTAGAGAATAAACAAAAGATGCCCCAGAACAGATCCTTGTGGAACACCACAAGTCTCAGTGGTACAGTCAGAAAGAATATTATTATAACTTACACACTGTAATCTGTGATACAGGTAGATTTAAACCAGTTTTGTGATATTCCGTGAAATCCACAATGATGCAATCTTTGAATGAGAGTACTGTCGTTGACGGTGTCAAAGGCTTTGGACGGGTCTAAGAACGTGACAACCGAACATTTACCAGATTTTTTGAGTATAGCGAATTTATTATTAATATAGTGTGTGGCATAGGAGGTGTCGTGATTCACTCGAAAGCCATATGGATTATTGTAAATGACATTTGAAGATTGGAGTGATTTTCGCTATTTTACAATAATCTGGAACAGTTTCAGATGAAGACGATATGTTAAATAGATATGTCAAAGGTGCGGATTTATAGTCTTTTACTAATGTCATAATAGACATGGGTGTACCATCAAGGTCAGGTGCAGAGGATTTTAGGTCCGTTATTAATGAAGATACTTCGGCAGGAGTCACACTGGTGAATGTAAAATTGTCAGTCACTGGATTCCCTGGGTAATCAGTGAAGGCACAGTCAGCCACAGGTATCAGAGATTCTAACTTTGCTGCAACAGTGCTAAAATAGTCGTTGACCAGTAGCGATTAACTTATTATCGGATATATCATTTTCGTTAAGCAAAAAAATAGGAGAATGTTTTTTTTATTTTAATTTTCGTTCAGAAGTTTCCATGTACTTTTAGTGTCCTGGTTAATTTATTAAATTTATTTCAAAACACTGTTTCCTGGCTAGTCTAATAGTTCTGTTCAGTTTGTTACGATATGATCTATAAGAGTACAGGTTTCTTTCAGACTTATTTTTTAGCTGCTCGCGGTACAGTTTATTTTTCTCATTTACGGATGTTAATATAGCAAGCGTTATCCAAAGTTTGATAATTCGCTTTTCGTAAGTTTATAAGGAAGTTACCGTTGAAATATTGAATATTTCCACGAATTTCTTAGTAAAGGTTAAAATGGCAGTGTTAATATCTCTGTGAGTATTTACAAGTGAATCTTAGTCGGTGTTCTTGACATTAAATACAAACTTATCTTTCCCAAATTAGTGAATTTCCTGAATGAAGCAGTGCTTTTTGAATATTTACAATTTGTATGATGTATTCTGTTATATCAAAAAAAGGAAAGTGATTTATTATGTCTGTTAGTAAAATCTCTCGAAGTATATTAGAGTGGTAGATGTTTGTAAATATATTATCAATTATGGTTGCTGATTGATGGGTCACTCTAGTGGGCCTTGCTATTTGAGGAAACATATAACACGATAAAACAAGTTATATTGTATAATGTTATTTATTTAGTTTCTGCTAGCTGACGCAACAGTTAGAATTGTCCTCAACAAAAAGACATAGCATGGCATGTACCTGAAAGCCAAGGAATATCAATCAATAACTGAAAACCTTAAGCTGAACATAAAACCTTACCCTAAACAGTGGACTTATCCCTTGAACAAAAAAGCTTAACCTGAATAAAACTATAATATCTCAATAAAATTGCGCACAGCAAAATTACTTCAACAAAAAACCTTAACTTGTGTACCAGTGAGCTAAACAGAAAAACTTAACTTGAAAGGTATGCCTAGGGTATGAATAGCATTTGCTAAACAAAACCCTAACGGGCACCGACACTGCCACATTTACCCCTCTCTTAACTACACTTTTCCTTCAGTTCGTTACGGCAAGCTAAAAACGAATAAAGATAAAGGGCATATTAAAGATATGTTGTTGTGACTCATACTGAGTCGTAACTTCCAAGGAATGAAAACTTGAGGCATGTCAAAGGTTACCGTGGATAGCTAATCTGGCAGATTATAAAGACAGGATGAGTCTCGATGTGAGACTTTCCCTTTTGTTCGCCAAGTACACCTAGTTTACATCGTCTGTGAAACGAAGAGGGATTATCTCCTCTGGCGCGGTATTCCTACTTCCGGATATTCAATAGCGTTGCAAGGCTGATTTCGGTGCTTTATTTCGACATAAACTTTGCAGGTGCAAGCAAACAAGCTCATAAACAAAACGATTATTTTTTATTAGAAAGGCAAATTATGTGTCACTTATGAGGCGGGACAACAAGTCACTATTGCAGCTTGTTTACCTATTGCTATAGTCCACAACCCAATTCCTAGACTTTTTTCCAGAACTTCGGAAACTTTTGCTGTACTGTTGCCATAGATTTTACTTGATACATTTGGGGCGAACAGCTGCAATTAATGCTATTGTACCCAGGTGGCGGAGTGCCAGTCCATTTGGTGAAGAACGCAATTGTTGATACCATAAAAAAAAGACTACACAACACAATGACAAGACCGTGTATTTAGATATCACGCACATATCGGCTTACTGATACCCCTTATGCAGTCGAGCAATATTTATGATATTCAACTTCAGTCCCTTTGAAATATCCTCTGAATTAACATGTTACTGTTATTACTATTGACCGACGGATATATGTCGAAATGATTTGTTTGATTGGGATTTTACTCAAGCGTATTTCATTTAAACGGCGACGTATAGTCAACTGATCTCTTTTCATTGCTAAAATTCAGGGAAAACCAGAGAAGGAAGCTCACACATCGTGTGAATACCTATAATATACCTAATGGTTGATAAAGATGAAGATAAAGATATTTTATTTAACGTCGGGTTTTGAACAAAGCTACATTAGCGCACAGAGGGGGGCTAATGTAAAAAAAAATATCAAACAATTTGTTATCGATATATTTAACAAAGGAGGTATTCATAATGATGGTCTTATTTGAATTCTATGTAACTATTTTTTATGAAGCTTTACAAAAAAACCTGCATGGCGTGGTGTGTATATGTTTATAAGGATAAGTAAAGTATTTATCCGTACACCAACAATTGTTATGATGTTCAGGGCCCGATATTAAGGATGAAGATATAAAACAGTTTATAACAATAGTAATTAACAACGAATATGTTTATAATGAGTTTCTTATCTGGATTTTATTAAACAATTTTTCCAGGATCTATGTATATATTGTGCCATTTCTTTTGTTCAAGTACAAAATAATAACTTATAAAACGTCTTTTTTAGATTTGAATTTAGATTCAATCGTATCACTAACATAATATAATTGCCTTTAAAACGCTTTTCGATAATAACACTTGGCTAAATATTCTAATAGTTCCCGTATCTGAAAATTATAAAGGTTTATCAAATCGTATCAGATATTTCATCATTTGGTTTTCTTTTTCATAGTTATTCTCGTACGTTGCTGTGTGGATACTGGGTTTTCTACGCAAGAAAACGCCAGGCGTTAAAAGCTGTTTTTACATCGCTTGGATTTTCGCGATAATTGCTACGTTTAGAGACGTGGTAGTTGGTCGCCCTATGACTAAGGATGGACACAACCGTTCCCTCTGGATAACGACAGCCTAAGTGATATACATTCACGCTAACCGCTATGGAGTAACATTAAGTTTCCAACAGAGCATTTTCAATAACACTTCCCTTTGTGGCTGTGATCGCCATTCTATAAGTGAACTGCCATGAAGTACGGCGTTAACACAACCAACCACTCGACACAACCGTTATGTATTAAGTTCACATGCTTCAAATAGTAAAAAATGAGTTGCATAATCCCTTTTCAGTAAGTTGAGATGTTGCCATAATTAATTAAGCAAGATTAACTATTTTGCGGTCTTGATGTTTCTATCCGACAAATATAAATTCCCTGGGGAATGTGTTCTGAATGAATCGCTACGTATTGATCGCGTTTATACCTTTCACCTGGCATTAGTGTTCTCGAAGAACAGTGATCACTGATAATTTTATTTTTGTCGCTTGTTGCCGTCAATAAAGAGCCCATATTTCACAGATGCATTCACACTTGTCACACTAAGAACATGGTTAACGTGACCCTAATATATATTTTATCGTGAACCATTTTTAAGTTTAACTATTTATATGAACATATTAGTATTATGTCTGATGTTTTATGCGTCCTCACATGCGGCCGCACATACACATACAACTACATGTATCATGGCTCGTTCCCATTCCATGCATTTAAATTTTGATGTAATACGTTTTGTACTGACAATTAATATATAAGAATGTGAGTTACTTGTGGCTCTTCAGTGTGTTGATTGTCCTCTTGTTTGTTTGGAAGATGGTTATGGAACGTTTATAGAGCATTTATTAATTCTGTTATATTTTTCCGATGTTCCGATCCCGCATGACCCCGGAGGAGGGCGTCTGGGCAACATATGTTCCCTAAAAGTGGTGATGGGGAAGGGGGCGGACTGTATTGACCACAATAGGATAGTGTGTCATGCGTAAATAACGATCTGTATAATCAGTTAAATTCAATAGAGATAGTTTTTGCAGTTAATGTTCCATACAGATGGTTCCATCTTTTCTAAAGAACCATTTTAGAACTATTATTTTAAAGAGTGTATGTAAGATAGTCTTGTGGGATTGTGGATAGCTTTCATAATCCCGTTATAGCAACTTTTCATGCCATATTGTTTTGGTCATATTACAAGATTTGTTTCTGTGGCGAAAACATGTCTGAGAGACACCACATAACAAAACGAAAGGCAAAAGATTGCACTAAACAGTTATCTTGGACAAAATATATCAATTCTTGACATAAAAAAAGTTAGCGTCGATAATATGACATCATTTCTTTTTGACGTTGTATGTTAAGCAAGGTTAGATCCATTCAAAGCGGCATCGGCCATGAACTTACAATCTTACGGTGGCCCATTAGAGGTGTGTACATCGTTTTGTTTTAATTATTTTTATTTCATACAATTTTCCAACTTAAGAAAAACAAAGCGATTGCCTCAAATCACAATATGAACAAGAAACGGTCACATACAAGAGAATATCTCATAAACTGCAATGGTGACCATAATGTTGCAATGCATTTGATGGAATGCAATCCAATCTGTCCTCTTGACATATCAAACATTGAATTTATTTAAAGTTGTTGTGTTTACATTACATAAATGATAATATCACATAAAAACGGCTGCATATAGTTTCTTTGAATTTGGTGGAATGGAATCCCATCCGCTATCATGGCATGGAACAGCCACACCTAAAGTTTTAAGTCAAAGGGTGAAATTGTTTAAAAATGTCGTTTTCAGAACACATATATGAAAATGACACATACAAATTGTATATTATGGTGGCCGTATTTTCTATAAAATGCCTCTCACGGCGCGCGTCCAGCTCCTAGCCTGCTCGTCTGGCTAAGATATAAGCCCGACGGAACTGCTACTACTGATAGGAGAAAGGGTGAAGGCGGTTTACCTGGGGCCTGAAAACCAGTGCTTTGGGTAGAAGGTGCTCACCTGTCTGGGAAGAGCTCATCTAAGAGAAGGAAAACTCTGATTTCACACTTGCGCTGCCTTGCTGACATACCCACTAATAGAAAAGGCTTCGGGAGTCAACCCTGAGGAAAAATACGTTGTCGAAGTCCCCAAGGCACTCCGAGGCTGTATACAGTAACATTCTGGCAACGTCTGCGACGGCAGTGGAACGATGCGTAGTGGCGCTTGCCTTCCCAATCGATTATTCCAACGATGTGGAGGGGGGAGGGGTGGGTCTGCTACATGCATAACAGTTTGCCCTCAATACTCACTTACCCGCGCTTTCGACAAAACACGGGAAATAACAGTCTACCGGTTATAAGTCTACATACTCAATTGGCGTAGTCAGACGCCGGGGGCCGCTTCCGACGGTGGGAAGTCCTCGCATCTAACTAGGCAGATACCGCCCGCCTCAAGCTGGACAGTACCTAGCCAGTAAGGTGCTGCCCTGCCACCGTCCGTTTACCTCACTGGGTTTGCGGGATTTTAGGTTAAAACCTGTGCACCAGTCAACAGATGGGTGAAAACTCCCGCCCTGAAATTGGGCATATGGGACGTAAGGACAATGGCACCAGGCTAGACAGAGAGCTGAGCAGACTTCAGATGGACATTGTCGCCCTTGAAGAAACCAGGCTCCCAGAAACAGGATCTGTGTGAGAGAAAAAGCAACCCGTGCGGTGAGGTAAGAAAACACGGTGTGGGATTCGCAGTTAGAAACAGAATTAACAGGACGAATCGTGTCTCTCTGACTGCAAACATCATCTGAACCAGTCTGTCTTATCCGTGCCTACTTTGGCATTTACAGAAGAAGCAAAAGACAAGCTTTACGACGACCTCAGTGCTCTTAAAAGGAGAATTCCTGACAAAGAACTACATCGCCGGCGATTTCAACGCCAGAGTAGGTGTCGATCACAACTCCTGACCCACCTGCTTGGGTCAGTTCGGCACCTTAAGAAAAACCTCAGCTTTGTGGTAAGACAATCCAATTGTAAAATACGATTAAGCGCCCATCAATTAGAAATTGAAAGTGGTAGATATGTAGGTAAACAATTACACGATAGGTTATGTAAAGTATGTAAAATTAAAATAGAAGACGAGTTTCATTTTATTTTAGAATGCCCAGTTTATATGGATCTACGGCTTAAAAATATTACAGTGTACTATTATACCAAACCTAGCGTATTTAAGCTAATACAGTTAGTCTTCAGAAGAAAGGAAAATCTTGAGAGATCTAGGACTCTATCTGAATAAATCCTTCGAAAGAAGAAAGAGTCTTCCTCTCCTATAATAAAACACAATTGTTGTTATATGTATGTAATTGTCATATGCTTGACAATTGTTTTTGAACTACTTAATTTTAAACATTATAAATCTTAATGGTTTACATTATATATGTCCGCCATGACATCATGTTTATGTATTTTGTCTTGATGAGCTTTGTACCATCTTAAGATAATAAAAACATAGACCCCAATCGGAGTCTATACTACTACTACCATTGGCTATGCGTTAGTAACATCTTCTTCAACACAAAGCCTCAGCATCGAGTTTCCTGGAGACTCGCGTGATCCAAACGCTGGCATCAACTCGACCTGATCCTCACGAGACGTGTCAACATATCTAGCACCGAGATCACTCGCAGCTACAGAGAGCGCCGATTGTGACACTCACCACTCGATGGTGTGCAACAATGGGATGCTCCGTGCGAAGAGACTGCACCCTACGCACCAGCAAAACACGTGATCAAGGAAAAGTGGAGGAGTTTGCGCGTGTGTGGGAGGATTTTCTCCCTGGACATGCCGAAGACCTAAGGGAACACTTCAGAGATGCTAGCTTCAACGCCGCCATGTCCACATTCGGCAAAAAGACCAGCAAGTAAGTTTATTGGTTTGAAGTCACTCGGAAGAAATGACACCAGTCAATGAGGCCAAGAGAAACACCTTGACAGCATACAAAACCAATCCCAGTGAGCAGAACCTCCAGGCTCCCGTGCTGCTCACAGCAAAGTCCAGTAGTGTGCTAGGCAATGCGCCAAAGAAAATTGACATTATCTATGATCCCAGATTCAGATCGCACCTGACACAGACAACATCAAGGCGACGTATGGCGGTAATAAGCAGGCATTGGGTCCAACAAAAAAATAAACTACGCCTTTGAACTCAGCTACAGGAGAGGCGATTCAAGACAGAGAACAACAGACGAAGCGCTTTGTACAACACTACACTGAGCTATATTCAAGGGAAAATGTAGTCAAATTTGATGCCCTGAATATCAGAGTGCCTACCCGAGCAGGAAGAGCTCGACAGTGAACCAACCAAAGATGAACTCAGCGAAGATGAACTCTCTTGTATCTGGCAAGGCGCCAGAGAAAGACGGTATTCCTGCCGAAGTACTGAAGTGCTGCAAAGCGACACTCATTACCGAGTTACATGAAAGCCTCTGCCTATGCTGGGGTAAATACTAAGGTCGTCACACTGTACAAAAACAAAGGTGACATAAGCGATAGCAATAACTATGGCGGCATATCCCTTCTCAGCATCGTTGGGAAAATCTTTGCACGAGCAGTATTGGGTTGACCGCCCCAATACTTCAAGGGCTCAAGTATTTGTAGAGCAAGTCTACCCTGCATCACAGTGCGGTTCCGTTTCAACAGATCCACTATTGACATGATTTTCTCCCTTAAACTAATGTAGGGAGCAAAGACAGTCACTCGTCGTTGTCTTCATAGAAATTACAAAGGCATTCGATCTGGCCCTTAGGGATGGACTCTTCAAGATCTTTCCCTATGGCTTCGTGTATCTGGGCTCAACTATCTCAGGCACCCTCTCATTTGACGCATAGCTCGATAGGGCAGCCACCACCATTACCAGAATGACAAAGAAAGCATGGAACAACTGTAAGCTGACTGAGCACACAAAGATCCACATCTACAGAGCCTGCTTCGTGAGCATTATCCTGTATGGCAGCGAGTCCTGGACTGCGTGTGAGACAAGAGCAAAAGTTCAATGCTTTCCACATGCGTAGCCTCCGACGCAACCTGAACATCCGCTGCACAAGATCCCAAACAACACTGTCCTGGAAACCGCTGGATGCATCAGCATGTACGCGCTGCTGGAACAGAGAAGTATGCGTTGGCTCGGCCATGTTGTGCGCATGGATGACGGATGGATGCCTCATGACCTTCTCGGCAGTGAACTCGTGCAAGGAAAACGTCCCACAGGCGCGATTTAAAGGCGTGTGCAAGAGGGACCTTAAAGCCTTGAACATCGACCAAAAAAACTGGGAAGCCTTGAGACAGACTGTGCAGAAATGTCTCTCCAAGTTGAAGAGACACTCGCTCAGCAGCACGAGGTGAAGAGAAGGAGGAGAAAGGCCGAAGCCCAGGCAGACAAACCAGCGCCAGATTTCACCTGTTCCCTCTGCCACGGGGACTGCTATTCCCGTGTCGGACAGGTCAAACACACCGACGCTGTACCAGAATAAACATCCAGAGCGCAATCCCGTAGTTTTCCGAGACTGAAGGATACCTTAGTGTATTGTTGCCAGGAATTTGGTGGCATGCAATCTCATCTGCTATCTTGACATGACAAAACCACATACCTAGATCAATGGGTTAATCTGCTTTATTGTTATCAGGCTTATAGCTTGTGTGGGACGGCTGGACGAAATACAGAAGAGCGGAGGGACGGATAACGTTTCTATGTCATCCAACAATAAATGGGCGGTGACAAAAGACAACAATATACATGGAATTGGGTGGAGTTAGTGTCCATTATTGTTTCGGATATACACTACCCCTCCCCGCCCCCCTTACACACGACGTGTTACGGGCGGGGAGGCTGCTCTTCGTTGATTGATTGTTCCTTCGTTCTCTTCTAAATGTTAGAGGAAGGGGTAAACTGAACTTTAAATAAAACTCATATGACTTAGAAAATCGGACTAAAAAATATTCAAGGCCTGGAGTGTGAACGTTGCCCTTTTCTGTATGGGAGAGGGGTACGTTCCGGGCGTATTGCTCGTCTCCAGGGGCATAAAATCCGAGGGAGGATACTATCTGAAGGAGGGTGAAATAAAATCCAGGTGGGGTTAGTCTACGGGGGTGTTCGTGGGATTTATTGATCGCTTGGCGTGTATCGGCATGCTTAATGTCATTTCACTTGTATGTGGCGGCTGTGTATTCATCAGTAAAACGCTATGAAAATGATCGGTTGAAAATTACTACTTCTCTAGGGTTTTTGGTGAATACATGCTCCACACTCTTACTTGATTGATTGATTAGTGTTTTACGCCACATTCAGCGGTAATTCAGCTACGTTGTGGCGTGAATATTGTCAAATTGAGGACAATTGCAATCAGCAGCACCCTTGACCGTTAACATCCAAAAGAGAAACAAAATGAACTGAATAGGACATACAAAAGTGTTAAAAATTTTAAATATGGCAATATATTATATAGTTCAAATTTGGATCTAAAAATGGTAAATATCGCGTTGAAAATTCTGTAAATTCTAATAATTTACAATTATTCATAAAAAATTTGATTTTATTATACACAACAATCCGTTTAAGAAACGTGATGTCAACATCACCAGCAATGTTGTCAATCAAGTCCTTCACACAGGTGGCTGTGTAGAACTGTTGCCTAACAGTGGCAAAGTTCACACAGACAACCAATATGTGTTTGATGTCGTACACACAGCCACAGATTTCACATTTTGTTTCTTATGTATCATTATCAAGAAGGTGTTTTTTGTGAGGTGACTGTGGCCAATACGATATCGTGTTAGAACCACCTGGTCCTTTCGAGACATTCAATGAGAGTTACAAATCTGACCGATACTAGGATATATGTCGGGAAGGTTATTTTGAGCTTCTCCGTCCAATACATCCTGCCAAAGATTTAAAATGTATTTAGAAGTTTTGGGCTTAAGATCTTTATAGTATATTTTAGATTGAGAAATAGGCTTGTATAGGGCTTTTTTGCTTCCCTGTCTACAACTATGTTTGCAGATGACTGGGTATCCAGCAGAAAAAGACTTCTGCTCCACTGGAGCTTATAGTTTATACTGAGTAAGAGTCTGCAGGAATGCTGGCTGCTTGACCATAAAGCTATCAATAACTAAAAGGCAAGAGAGCGGATTACTGCAGATAACGGCTTTCTGAAGATGGAGCTTGGAGATTAGATCTAGAGCCAGTGAAATAGCCTTGGCTTCAGCAGAGACGATGGACGAAGCTGAAGAGAGACGTAGGGAAGCAACATGCTGCAAACAAACGGCTCCAGCTGCCACCATATCATTAGTCTTCGATCCATAGGTGTAGAATATGAGTGGGTAACGTAACCATCCCTTATCTCACCAAATCTCTGCTGAAAAAGAAGCGGACATGTTTCTGACTTTCTTTGATCTCTCAGATCAAAGATAAGTCTAGGTCATGGAAACACAAAATGCGGTGAAGACGAGAAAGAAACAGGTTCTATGTGGTTTCACACGCAGCCCAAATGAAGCAATTTTCATAGGACTGCGATGAAACCAATCTACAAGTGCTGGATCAAAAACACAGTTGTTATCAAGATTACCAGGGTGAGCTTTTAATTTTGTAGCGTATTGGAGACCAAGTTTTATCCTACGATGGTATAATAATGGCTCATTTGCGTCGACATAAACTCTGAACTGGTGAGGTACCGAACGCCCCAAGACACAGCCGGAGACCCTGATGGTGTACTGGGTCCAGCTTTTAATGTAACTGTCACGCGCTGAGCCATATACTATGAAGCCATAGTATAGTTTGGAGCGAATCAGAGATCTATATAAATTTAATAATACAGGGGCCTTTTAAAATTCCATGTTTCCACGTTGTGTCATATGCTTTTCGAGACCGAATAAGACTGACACCACGTGTTCATTTTGGATAAAAACCATTACGTATGAATGTCTTGAAACGGACCAGCTGGTCTAACGTTGGCCGACCTTGTTTGAAACCACATTGAGTATTTGTGAGTAGGTTTTGGTCCTCAATGACCCATACAAGGCGGTCATTGATTAGCCGCTCTATAGTCTTACAGACACAGCTAGTAAGCGCTATGGGGCGGTTATTATTTGAATCGGTGTGATCTTTACCCGGTTTACCTCCCTCCCGGATTGAGGGAATGTCCCCGAAGTCCATAACTTATTATATAATTCCAAGAGCAGCTCAAGAGCTGAAGGTGGAAATAATTCAGAAACTTATAATAAACTCAGTCAAAAAAGAAATTTCACACTCGTTTGGATGTCGATAAGTTGAACATACAAGAAAAGTGGTTTTAAATAATGATTAAATTCCATTTTGTACCCATTAAGGACGGTGTACCATAAAAATCATGTTCATAATGTAACCAGTTCCACCGGAAATGCTACGGAAATGTAAGAGAGTAAAAATGGTAAGTTACAACTTGATGAAAGCATGTCAGTAGCGCGTATGCCCCCCATGAGCGTTCACAACTGCGACGCAACGTCTCCTCATGGATTGAATGATGCATCTGAACACAGCTTGGGGGATGCGTCGCTATAATTGAACCAACATGGCACCAAGTCCTTACTTGACAGAGTCTTCTTCCCAACACATCCCATACATGTTCTATGGGATTACGGTCGGGAAACCTTGAGGGCCACTCCATGAAATTGATGCCAGCTTTCCTACTAAAACTTCCGCGTTAAATTGGCCATATGAGGTCTGGCATTATCGTGTTGGAATGTCAGACCTGGTCCATAAGCTGCCATGAATGGCACAAGCTGTGGAATATGCACTTGATCCCTGTATCCTGCAGCAGTTAGATTTTCTTGAACGATCATCAGTTGGGAACGGGCAGGACCATTAAAGGCACCCCAAAACATAACACAACCGCCCCCCAAAACGTCTACTTCCTGCACACAACACTGCGCTATCCGTTCACTGCGTCTCCTCCAAACTCTAACTCCCACATGAGCGAAGTGCAACGTGAATCTGGATTCGTCACTAAAAACGACCCTATTTCATTCCTAGTGGACGTTGCAGTGAGAAATCGATTACGCAAATGACGTAAGACGATTTGTCGGTATTTTGCATGTGTCGTCACGTGGTCTACCCGAACGAGGCTTGTTTGCTGAGGTGCCAGTTTGTTGGAGACGTGTCCGAAGATTATGGATAGTCCGTCGACAACATTCCATAGACCTGGCAACGTAAGTGACCGACGTTCCTGTATTCAGCATGCCAATGGCACGTTCACGTTCAATGTTTGACAGTCGGGGCATTGCAAATCAACGGATACTTTACTGTAAGAACTTGTTTTCCCGAGATGTCACTCTACTGTGCTAACGTGGGCCCAATTGCACGTGTCTCATA
>JAVFBX010187091.1:0-24671 GCA_034783855.1 Mopalia kennerleyi | reverse complement strand
TTAAGAAGAATTGATCTGGTCCATCAGCACGCATATTCATTTGGCCAGGCTCAGTGCTATGATAGATGACACAATTTATAATGCATAGTGAGCTTTTTACATTGGATTTGTGAGTCATATGTTATAGAATATCACAGTAAATAAAACATCTAATAAAACTATACTTTACAACTTGTCAGTAAATGTTTGAGAGATAAAAATCCAAATGCTTCGAGAAAATACAATACTGTATCAAAGCTTATTTGATCAAGATATGAGAAGTATAAATAGTTTTTTAAACTTCAAAAACTGAATAGTTTGGCATCTGCTTTATTTGACAACTAAACCTGTTCACTTTAACTTCGATTGTTTATGATTTTACGCCATACTTAAGGTAATTTCACTCTAAGATCAACATGCCAGCCCATTGGGTAATGGAAATCACCCTCAATGACAAGACAAGACCTGACAATCACAAGACTCAAAGACCTCCTTAAAATATCATCTTTGTGTAGCCCCTATCAGCTGTGCGAGTACAAGGGGCAACAGGCAGCTCCCTCAGTGTCTTATCAATCTTACATAGCATAAGCAAGATAAGAACATGTCTGCCCTGTAAACCTAAAATACATTTCAGACACGATGGAAAACAGTCTTGACAATAGAGCTGCAGCTGATCATGCACTTCTAGTTGTTTTAATCAAACCAATTGGCAAATTGAAGATATTAATGAAAGCATTTTTCTGAACTTCAATTGGCTTAAGAGATTGAGGAGAGAGATCCCCATGAAATTGATTGACCCCTATGGCAAGAACATGATGTTTCACGCCCCAAATACCAGGCTGATTATCTGGCCAGAAAATGGCTTAAACCAAGGGATTTGTGACAAATCTGTAGGTAACATCCAAGTCCATTGGTCTTCAAATTAATGGAGCTAGTGTTGTGGAAGAGGTGGGTGGGATGTAGACTTCACTTATGACCGGAGTAACATAATATGAATGGAACTGTATGAGACCGGAGTCCATTGATCAGACAAGCCAGTCTCTACTCCCATATTACAGTCATGTGGCCTGTGGTAAAAACTTTTCCCTGGTATTGTGACTATTGTCTACATTCATCCGATCGGACATCAGCCATTTATACTGCCAGAAGCCTGTACTAGCATTTCAAAGCTCATCCAATCCAATTACTTTAGCTGTCTGCATGGCCTACACTATATCATTTCTTTCCTCTTTCTATTTTTCCATGACATTGCAAAGTGTATACTGTTCATATATATATAGTATATCTTTTGGCAATGTTCGGCGACTTATTGACCTGTCCCTATCCTTATATTCGGACTGGATTTTTCCTCCTCTAAAATGATTGACATATCTGTGAAATTAACTTACGTCGTCTGATGAGAGAGTTCCGACTGCCAAATGTACATGTAGGCAAGTGATATGTTTGGCAAATGTACCAAGTACTATGATAATGCCAATAAAGTCAGTATTGCTTAAAATTAGAAATATTATTTATAGGCATATGTACAAAATAATATCATACATCTAAAAGGTGAAATACTGTGTAGCGCAAAAAAAATTAAAAAATATATATTCCACAATTAGCCATAAATTAACATTCAAGTTTAGTAAACAAAGCCAGGGTTATCAAATGGCTAGACAATTTTAACCAAATTCCAACAGACAAATATGAACGAGTGTAACAATGATTTCTTATTGCCCACAGAAACAAAATAAAACATGTTGTTTAACAGAACTGTTTGTAGCTTGAGAAAAAGTATGAATAAGACAGTATAAAATCATGAAAATAATCAAATTTGCATAATAAAACCCAATATTTGAAGAAACACAATAGTGTCATTTATGAGGTCAGTGGAAAAAACCTTAAGGCACTATAATGCATAACTAAACACAACTGTGAAATTTATCAACTGTGTAAAAGTTGATGGTTTCAGTTGATCTGGAGGTTTGACATCACTATATGACCAGCTGAGAAAAAGTGACTGTGAGCATCAGGCTAGTTACGGATGTAGTGGAGGGGGGCCCCAGGAAGTCCAGCTCAGCCAGGGAAATTGGCTCATGACAGCTCAGTCTATTTCCACCCAACCTGTCACAGTTTTTTCTCCATTTATGGTTTGCCATTTAAAGTAATCCTTCAGCCCAATCCTTGGAATTCAGCATCCAGCAATTTCAACAATGCATAGCTTCAACTGAGACGATATGAAGAATCCAGTAATTTATCGGTATTCATGACAAACTGTTAAATCATATTTCTTCAAATTCACATAAATCTAATCAAAGGTCGACATCATCAAATTTATAAAAAAAAATAACATGGCCAGCGAAAAAGAATTGCTTGATGCTGAACTTTAGTGGAGAATAATTGTTAATCATCATTAACAGTAGCTATTCTATTTTAAACAAGTCAGAGTGTTACCTAAATTACTAATAAATATATTTTCCAGATGAAATAACTGACTTATCTTGTAGTTGTAAAGAGTGATACATAGCTTGTAGCAGATATATCTCTACAATTAAACTACCATGTAAATAAAAAAATTATTGTGGGGTTATTGACAATATTTAAACTCCCAGAACAAATTTATTTTGAAAAATAAAAAAGTAAGAATGTGAAAATGTGTGTGATTTAACCCTGTACATAAATACACAAATGGTGTTTTTCCCAAAAGAACCTCATTTCACTTTTTTAAAAATTATTTGCTTATTATATTAAACTGTTTTTTGGAACTACAGTCTTTAATCTGTTCTATATAGTAATTGACACATTTGTCACCATATTGTGTAAATTAGGCTGGTATTATTTTAACAACCCCAGGTAGACAAAAGAATGAGTTATATAAAAAGGGCATATAGTTTGTGAGATGATGGCCTGTATAAACATGTATCTGCTGACACCTGTTCATGTGGGAGAACAGCTGGCAATGGTTGAAGCTAAAATGATGATGGACAACAACCAGACATTGGTACACTTCTCCATTTTTAACACATCACACATTTCAAGAGCGAGTGTAAATTAAAAACATGCCAGACACTGGAATATCTTTGAACCCCAAACAATGTGGAAATGTGTTTTACCAGAAGTAGACATACCAACGTGGCATGAACACTTGTCTGCTTGGCTGAAAATAATTCTTAACAGACGTATTGAGCTAGACTATTTCTTTCCAAACTTATAAAGTCATTCCCTATAACTAGACACAGACACATCAGTCAATATGTCGAACAACACAAGAACTGAATACTAAATAACCTGTGCACAAATTCCACTCTTTGCTTCACTAATATGCTTCACTGGCAAATCGTTTCATATTTGGCAGAAACTGAACATTGTTTTGTAAGCAGTTTTATTGTCTTTGTGAAATCTCAACATTGTTAGATCGTTTTTATAAAAACTATTAGGAATCAATACAAAAGTCTGGGTGTTACTTGCAAAATTAATTAAGGTGAAAATAACTGTGAATGTGAGCGATAAGGGCAGATTCTAATTCTGATTACAGAACTTGAAATTTACTCAAACAATTGCCACCTAGTTTACTCATATCTGTTAATCAGTAAAAGCCAGCTGAGTTCAATCAGTTACCCAAAACATGCCATATTGAGAGACAGACAAACTGTAGTCACTGATTGGATGAGATAACAGCCAACAAAAACATGGGCTGAACGGGTTATAGGAGAGATATGATCACCAAGTTTTACTGTTGGAATTCCATCATCAGAGCAGAACCTAACAATCCAGGATGTTACAAGTAAAACAACACCAAGAAACCAGAGAAGAAAATGGCAGAAAAAACAGCCAGGAAAACAGAGGCACAGCTCTGATAACTGGTAATGACAAAATATCTCCAGAAGGAAGCTCTGCTATTACTAGAAAGTTTTTTCCAAAGCCATTTAGTACATTCTCCCTAATGAAAACATGTTATTTTAAGCTTTCAAAATATTTGGAGTTGTAGAAAAAAAGAGCTTGGATGTAGCTAATGAAGCGAAAGTGGACTACATGTCCTGGCAAGGTACCTGGGTATCACCAGAGAAGTTCTCTTTCAAAGGGCAACGTTCCAGAGGTAGAGACACAATCTGAACACCAGATGTACTATCTGTTGTTTACATCTCTATTTGTTGGGAAGCTGCACGCTGTAATCCACTCATTAACACTGTCAGGCCTCAGATTGGCCGACTAGAAAAGAAAACAGCCAGATCACTATGGCATTCAACTAGCTTTTAAACTATGTTTGCATAATATAGTGTCTGGCGATACACTGACAGCATAACAAAGTAAGCTCAAACTAAAGGATTTTTTTTATCTACAGTACTGTCTAGGGAATTTAAAAAAAAAAAATTCTACCATAATGTCTTTTCAGCTAAACAGGTTTTCTTTTTTTATGTTAAAAATTTGCCTGTTCTCTCAATCAAAATGTCCTAAAAATATTGTAGTGCCCGATCAATTACCCTTATAAATTCATTGCACTTTATTTCTTATGAGAAATAAATAAGAATAAATAAGATAAATAAATAAGAAATACTTATTTCTTATTCTTCTGAATAACCTTGTGTTTGTAGGGCTTTTCATTAATCTACTTAGTAAACAGAATAATACACATTTGACTTCTAAGCACCTTGATTCAATGAATGATTAACTTGACATAAAAACACATGTAGCGTTAAATTATGGCAGGTAAATTAATCCACTCAGACGATTTTCTTTTAGATCTGTGTTTTTTCCATGGTTTTGTTCTAATCAAAAGCTATTGTATTAATTTACTGAGTAACACGAATCAAAGAAGGACATAATGGTTATATTCCGGATTGAAGCACAATTTGCAAACCTGAGTTTTCAAAGTAATTGACAAAGGACTTTTGCTTTGTGTACAGATGAGATACAAAAATGGTTTGTTTTCTTGTTTCCGTATTGTGACAAACCTTGGGGTTATTAGCCTGGTGAAATGGCTGTAGACCTTCTCTAATAGCACTACTGGCAGGATATCCTGTCTCCAACTACAGAAACAGACTCTTTTCTCATCCAATAATTAAGCCATGGTAAAGTCTGTAATGGAAACACCATCAAAGCCAGGCTAGAAGGTAAATCTACCTCCAAGGACACTCTAATCAATTTCTTATAATTGCTGGTGTCTGTCTACAGTCTAATAGTAGTGTCTCTATGCAGCACGAAGTACACGTGCATAGTTGATTTCAATGTTAGATTTTGATTACAAGGGAAATCTCAATAATTTTAGTAATGGGGAAAATTTGATCTTAGAAATGTGATTCTCTGTGGTCACAACATGCACGAAGGGGGCCCTGTGTGATAGGTTATTACACAAGGCCTCTTTCATGTGTTATTAGACATGTACCTGTAGCAGACATTTAGAGGCCCCCACCCACCAATCTTGACCGCTGTTCTGAAGTCGGAGGACAGAAATCAATAGCTAATTCTCACCATTTCGAGTCATTTATGAAAGTTTAAAATTAAGCCCTGTTTTTGTTTTGAATGTACTATGTCACAGTGATATAAAGAAAAGGTTTTTTAAAACAAGCTTAATGTCAATACACACTTTGATTGGCACTGCTTCATAGCTGTTTGTTTTAAGTCCTTAGGTAAATTTCACCCTAGTGATGACATGCTCCTCAATATGATCCCTTTGAACAAGTGGCTCTTTTAAGTTTCTGTCCATAAGGAAACATGGTCCCAACAAAAATGTGCTAAAAAAGCAATGAAAGGGTGTGGTTGTCACTCACCAAAAGAGGTTCTGTTCAAGGATACCACAAAATTAATGTTAACAATTAAATATACATGTATCCATATAAGTATCTATCAACTCAATAGTTATTAAACTAATGCCTTTAGCAGCTCATATAAAAGACAAATTACAATAAATGAATGTTGACTTGTAATTTTTGTGTTATTTTGCTGTGAAGTAATTGGTAATGACAAAGGAATTGATGATCGGATTGGTTTTGTCTGGGGACATGTTTATAATGAGGTCAGCACCTTTGGTTAATTACACGTCTCTAAGTCCTCGTATACTCACATTCTCTTCAGTTTTCCAATACAATGTAAATCCCTTAACAGTTAAAAAAACTGAACTAATACCCCATCCAGGCATACAATACATGTAATAAAGCATCAGTTATTTTCAGTTGTGAAGTACACGGCTAATAGTATGTAAAGATAGGTAAAACAACCAAAATGTGGAAGAGTTTAATTTCATGGAATTGTAGAGAAAATGTGAGTATTTAGTGTGACCATGTGTTGTGTAGGATGCTTTATAAGAATTCATCAGCTCCTGATATGAAATCAGGAAATCTTTTCAAACAGGTGCCCCTGACAGGTTTCTGTCTAAATTAGTTCACATTTTCATACTGTGTTCGTATTGTTACCGCATTCCTACACAGACCATTACTCCAGATTTCCAAAACACTAATTATCCCATTACATGCTATTGTGTGTCTCGAATACCCAGGAAGCAGAATGGAATTATATTTTCTCAAACAATTGCTGTTCCTTCGCAAATTTGTTCTTTTAAACATAATTATTATTCAAGCAGTATAATTATATATTCCCCATAGAAAATGTTTGCTACATGATGAGATTCTGGAACAGTCCATGTAGTCCTGCCATTCTCAGAGGAGTTCTAGAACACTCTGAAAAGATACTAATTAAGTAAAACAAAGCATAGTACTGAGTGCAATACTTAAGTTCCCTACCATTTCTACATGTATGTGGACAATAATGTAAACCATTCCGACTTTAAAATACCGATGACAATAACTGTGCAAAACTTATCAAATTTGGTAGAAAGCCAAAGTTGATAGTTTTCTGATAAAGATATCTACAAACTGCCAGCTTAATCCACAGAAATGCTACCAAAAAAAATTGAAAAACATTTCAAGCATACAGATGGACAGTTTTTGTACGTAGAATGAACAATTAATGTGAATTAATTCAAATCTTTTAATACAACTATTTCTTTCATTTAGATTTTTGTAATACTAACAGCAAAGTGTGTTTTATGGAGGAGGGGTATCCGGGGGCCGAACATTTTAATGCGAGAAAACCAAAACAAAAAAGATATTTTTATGAAACAACCCCACTTTTCTTGAAGCCTATCTCTTCAGCGCTGTTATTCTGGATATTTGAGTTAATGTGGTGAATTGTCTGTAATCCTCTCAATGGCAGCCATTGTGCACGCTTGCCAGCTACGAGCAGGTGCTTGTGTCAGTCACAATGCGAGCATGGCGTGTTACGAGGAGGATTATATGCCTCAAGCATTATATACCCATTCTAGTCACTGTTGGTCACAGCACATTGTAACATGTATCCCACAGCAGGGAGCTCCAATGAAGAAATCATAGCATTAAAACAACATTGTTAAGAACAATCAAAATCAATATCAGTGTAAAAGACATACAGAAATAGCAGATCATTTTGGTAAATTTTACCAGAAATGTCAATCTCAGGGTAAATGAATTTTCTTATTTATTTCAATACATCAAATCCTTATCGAGAAATATTACAATTTGAAATTGTTTTAAGTTTCTCACGGCCTTGGAAATTAAGGTATAAGTAAGCCTAAATCAGCCCAAATGTGTCAAAGCCATTTACTCTACATCATATCAACTGATAGTGGAGACAATTTATATGGAGAAGATTTTGAAGGTAGTTAAGGCAAGCTCAATCAATTCTTAGTTGGCTGGTCGCCGCATCAATTCTCAAGGTTCATTGGCTGGGTTTCTGAAGCTTCGGTTAGGATGAGCAAAATAGAGTGTTTAAAGGTGGGCTGATTCACCAGATGGACAATTGAATGAGAATGGCTGACTGGTCTATGACCTAAAGAAGAAGGTCTTTGTTTCTTCACCATGATTTCATCTCGGTCGTTTAGCATGATTACAGGCTGTAAAGTTCCTCAAGCTAAAGCGCCATGAATAACTCCTGCCAACATTCTATTTACATCCTCTGTGGTCAACTTACAGTCACTTATTCACTGATTGATTGATTTGTGTTTAACGCTTTGCTGGAGGTTATTTCACTTACATGTTTAAGGCATTGATTTCATACTAAAGGAAAGACAGCAGGCTTTCCTTGAAACACCCTGCCCTAAGCAACAGGGCGCATCAACATAGTACCAACCCGACCCATCTGTTCAGGACAGAAGATTACCATTCTTTAAAAGCAATAGAAGTTTTGAGGAAGAATTTGTATATAACCATACTGCTGTGTAGTCAGTCTATGAGCCATCTCACTGAGCTTAGGAATTAATGGACAGAGATTACATATTTGAAGGGTAGCCATTATTAGTATGCAAACCCATTCTGTCCATGTGATTTACACTGGGGAAAACAGCCGGGCATAATTATACAGGCAAGTATTCCATAGGGCTATTGGGACATTAGGCTCTCTGATTATATCAAGTACCAGAATCTTTAGGCCAAGTGTAAAAGACGCCTCATCCCAATACCATATTTCATGGGGACTCCATACAGTCTTATCTCTGATACATGGCACACTGCTTCTCTTTAGGCTCTTTGTTAGACTCCAGTAACAATCTGTATAATAAACACTGCCTTCCATTCCCACAAAGATTCTTTTATATCGCCTAAGTGACTTTAAGGAGGCTGTTAACTTGCCATTGTTGTGTTTCTTTTTTAGCAAACCAGAGCTTTAACAGATTCCACCAGTTGATGTATGGCGAAAGAGGTTTTTATATCAGTCCCGGACTTGTCAACATGTTACATCTTCTATAAAAAGAAGACAGTAATATGTTCACAAAACCTATTTGTTTCCACCTAATACTAAATAAAGCACGTAAAAAAGAACACAAAATTTAATTACGAGCCTAATTTAGCAAACAGCACCAGATGTGTTCACTTTATGAAACAACCAGATATTTCATTTCTCCACAAGTAAACACACACTTCAGAGGCAATGAAAGTAGGGTTATGATAGTCTTTATATTGGATATTGAAAACATGATCAATCTGCTAACATCCTCCACAAACTTTTCTTTATACTGAAATTTGTTATCAAAAAGAACGGACATGTAACGGACAATTATTACCAATATGCATTACCTGTGGAATTGATTTGGACATTTGCAGCACTGTGTGATGTAATGATAATAAAATAAATAAAATTGAGGTTGCTATAAAAGTTATAATGTAGTTTTACTGAGACTAAATATGAAAAGGCAGTGGGTGTCATAAATCAAACTTGTGAAGTCCCTACATTTCTATATATTAATGGACTTGCATTATGCAAAATTGACCGAAATGGCTCCAGCCTGACAACCTGACATTTATACATCTGGATTTCTTGGACTTTTAATCCTTCATGTAAGGGGACATCAATAGAGAGTTTTCTGTGTTGATCTTTCATCCTGATCTGATTCTGTATCGATTACAGCAGATAATGTATAAAACTGGTCAGGGAAAAGTTTGAAATCTGAGTAGCAGATAAATAAGCTTATTGAAGATTCTCGATCAGAATCAAACCAGATGGCCCTTTGTCATATTCAATTCAGAGATTAGAAATAATCCCAGCCAAGAAGTGATGACTGGAGGCATGTAGTTCCAGACTGTAAGCAAACTTAGCTTAAATCGTGGTACTTTCTTCTTCTTTTGGCAAAATAAAACCCTTCCCAGGAAAGGACTTAGACAAAGATTTGCGACTCAGACAGTTTACCAAACTTGTGGAATTTCGTCCACACTTGACAAATATTAAATTTCAAACCGCACAAACTCAAGTGGCATTACTGCCAAAAACTGTTGATCAATTCAGATATATTCGTGTGAGATTCTCCAGGCTTTAGGATCAACCACACTTGACTGAAAACTAATCAGAAAGACTGGCTTGACACGCATATCCACCTATATTCATCCTATTGAAATCATGAAAAGAATATAGGATCAACATGGAATAGAAACGAGGGATCAACACTGAAAGATAATCCATTGATTATTCTGTTCGATAGTACAATCTGTCTGTTGAACCAGAACAGGACAGTCCGTTTGAGTCAGAAAAGGCCATCGATATTGTGTACATGTACATATTGTATAGAACAGACTATCTAAAGGAAAGTCAATTATATCCCATTACATTGTAGTGTATTAAGCAGACTTGTAGATTTATAAATCTAGCTATGCATTTTTCAAATGTTCTCATCTTTTATTTGAAATTCAAGGTCAGAATATAAACTTTTAATGTATCCAGGTTTTAATATCACTCTCAGAAAAAACGTATTAGTGTTTAAAGCAGTGCTCAAGAATGTTTAACTAATATCCTCACAATGGCCACAAAACACAACCATACAATGCTTGCCATGGTGGAATTTTAGGGCTGCCACATTGCTAAGTAAAGACAGCATGACTGATACACACTGCCCTCAGCCAGATGCCGTTATAAGAAGAACTTTAATTATTACTGCTAATTAGTTTCTCCCTGTATAGCCATTATTAATATCATATGCTCTCTGTTGGGTTTATTATACATTATACACAAGTTGCCGAATCCAGAGCCATAGAATATGATTGATCCTATATGCAAACCTGATGACAAGCTTAATGGATCCATCACATCTGCTCTTGTAAATACACCCATAATATACTGACATGTTTTCTTCATGCTCTCCAATAAAACGTCCCAGCATATTATAAGTCTCTATGGTACGATTGCCGAGTACAGAATGGTTACTAACCCACTAACAATATCCAAGCAACTCCTCTTTACATCCATAATCATTTTGCTATACCCCCAACAGTCATCACTTATTTATTATTCAACAATCGATTCAAAAAGATAGAAGATAAAATACAATGGCAAAAGGCAATAGATGACACCTAAAGAATAAGCTAATTTTGATAAAGAGTTTATGAAGTGCAAGTTAATCGGTCAGTGATTGGACATTTTGTAATAAATGAAGCCAAGTGAATTATCTTTGTGTACATCTGTTCAGATACATAAACCATAAGTAACACAGTTAAACAATAACGCCCCATACTAGATCCCCAATAAGTGCTCTGTGATATGCTGATAGTTTCCTGTAGTAGGGGTCAGATGAGGTTTTACTGTGAAATCTCTCCCCACCAACAACACATCAAGGTTGACTGAATCGATCTATCAATGTGATGTATATGGTCAAGGAAAGCACAGTTACTGACCAATACGAGTGTTAACTGAGGAATACATCAGTATAACAGCAGTTAAATGCCAGTTTGCTCAGTACATCATGTGCTGAATTCTGATTCTGCTGTTTGCCCTGTGAATAGGGAGTCGTAATTTCATCAGTTATCAACCAGCTTCTCGTAGCAGTAGAGCAGGTCTCTCTTGATTAGAGTCTGCCTAGGCTGAAGTGTATTGGGAGTCACTAGTGAGTGAACAGCTATGACCTAGCATGTGCTATTGGATTAAACATCCAGCCAGGATCTCTATATCCTTGGACAAACCAATTAAACATACCTGTATTGGTTATCGCTACTGAGAAGCAGCAGTGTGGGAAATAAGTCTAAGGTCAACAGCCACTGAAAGTCACTCTGCCAATCAGAAGGCTTTAATATGCCTTTTTCATGTCTACTTGGCTTAACTCTACAGCCTCAGCTTTACTGCACATGAAATGCTGTCTATTAAGATCATAGCGGCTGACAGGTATAGAATATGTTATTAGCTCATGGGTGTAACATAACCGGATGGTTTAAGTAAAGATTGCAGGCAATTCTCAAATAATACATATAAACTGTAGATTGAAAGGATACAGAGATAGTTATTTTGTGGTTCAATCAACATTCTCCTATGTCAGTAATATTACAGGTCCAGATCACATGTACAATGTAGCTAATTTAACAAAGAATACAACTTTATAAACCAAAGTAATTAGTTTAACCAGATTTTTTGTCATTGTGGGGAAAATTGTACATGTGCATTTTTTGATGCACCCGATCAATAACAACACTTCTCCATCCTAGTAATAGAAAATGAAAAATGAAAAAAAAATTAAATAAAACTCAACCCAAGTATTGTAAATTTTTTATGATTTTCTTTGACATGATTTTGCTGTGTTAAAATGGATACACACTCAGACTGTGCTTGGGGAAGTCAGAAGTTTCATTGAAAATCAAAAAAATGTTGTCGAGGTCCATATTCAATTTGTATTTACACATCCTCTTACACTTCATATTTACAACTAAATGTGAAATTATTTTATGTGTGGTTGAGAACAACCATTCTAAGGAAAGCCTTCATTCATCATGTGATGGTCTCCGAGATAAAATACCTGTGTTTTAAAAACACAGGTTAACATTTTTGACGATGAAGATAATTATCCTGTCTTAAATGAGTGAAATGGGAAAGGTCCCTAATAAGACTTCATTTTGATGGAGATGCCTGGCAGGTAGTCTAACATACATGGCAGTCTCATCTGTCTGTTAACCCACAACAAAATTACATTCTCTGGAGAGAAAAAAAACAAAATGTCTAAATTTACATGTGTCATTAGTCTTTGAATAGTAAGATGCCGACACGAAGTGTAAATTGGCCGCCTACTGTCAATATTCTGAACAGATTTGTCAAACAGTAAAAGCAGATTAGATCTCTGAACCTGTACTGATGTTTATATTACCCTGTACTGCTATGTCAATGTGCTGCTTTAAAGGGTTAATGACGCTACACTGAATGGCTGGAACAGAAAAAAATCAACAGCTTGCATATCCTGCTGTTTTTCCTTTTCAACAACAGGCCTGTTTAATCAAAATATTTGCAATGCTCTAAAATACTGGCATGTGGTACATACATAAATTGTAGGACCATGAAGAGCCCTGGGCAATCTGGTTGCATATCAGTATCGCCTTTTGGTTATCCCATCCATTATGCTACCTTCATTCTAAGATTACCGTCTCCATAAAAACTGCTAAAACCCATCAAATTCACACCCGCAGGTCCTTCGACCCTCACTGGTACACACTTGAACCCATATCTGCATGCCTTGTGGAATTACGGGCACCAAACTAAACTCTGAATAGTCAAATACCAGCAGCTCTGAAAAATAACACCAATGTGCACATGCAACTTAATTCATATAAAATCCCCAAACTACATTACGTGAATAATCAATCATTTAGAGGACGGAGTATAAGCTGCAATAACACACAGCAATGGACAGAGTGCAGCAAGCACCTGCTTACTAAAGCCAATAGACCTAATATATAGAGCTTAGGGATATTCCTACATGTTCACACCTCGCAGAGGAATACCTGATTGACAATCCATTACCACATTTACTCTGATACAGCTTAATGTAGTTTTCCTTCGAATAATTACCAGTGTTTCTCAAGAGGACTAAAGCGTCAAGGCTGACTCCTAGCATCACCCAGTCAACCGACCACGGCTAACCATCACCTCACAAATTGGCTTACAACAGTTTACAGCCAATTGGGAAGATTTGCAATTCCAAACCTGCTACTGCTTTTATTTTGGTCTCGGCGTTTTTCGCAATGTTTTCGGGCCACCCCCTCATGCGCACAAGGCAATGGGCTAATTTGCGTCTTTCAGAGGAAGGAAGAATTGAGGAAAGAGACCAGGGGGAAATAAGGAGGGAACGTGGAAATGAAGTTCCTAAACATCCAATAGGTTTAGCATGTTCAGCAAATAGCAGACTGAGAGACTGTAGAGTACAAGGTCAGAATAGTGTTAGCGTGGTCGTACCAACGTCCATCAAGGCAATGGACAAATCAGACGATTGATTGCATTACCAAGCTCACAAAACATGCCGTCTGCTCCAGTGAACATTAAGGAGAAAAAACTAAGCACAGCATAGCTATTGAAAAGAAAATTGTAAAAATGCCCTAAATAAACAGAAAACTTTTAGTGAGTAAAAAACAATCCCACTCCTAAGCCAGATTCAGTAGGCTCCAAGAAGAATGTTAACAGGTTGAGAGGTTTGCATGAAGAAGGTTAAATGCAAGGCAGATCGGCTGGTCTCTGAGAAATGTGATGTAAGAGATGATAATCCTTCATTCCTCTACAGATTCTACTCTCTCCTTTAGACTTTAAGAAGCTGTTAGAATGTGCTACATCAAACAAGGCTGGTTAGTATCCTCCCATTTCAACCAACATTTGTTAGACTTCAGGAGGGGAGCTAATAACACAAAACTCAACCCATGTAATAATGACTGGCTTAACAGACTAGGCACATGCTATTACTTGACTTCATTCTCAAGCCCTCGGCACCACAACCTGTGGATAAACCCACCACTAGCTCACAAAAAGTGTAGGTCCACAATTAAAATGGTATTAATGCATCCCATTCAGTTAACTAGTAGAGATCCAAGTGTATATAGAATAGAATATCGGAGTAATGTAAAATATAATCAAAATTGATTTGTTTGATGGTTTGATTTATGTTAAACATCAAACTCAAGGGTATTTCACTTATATGACTCCATTTCACACTGTTCCTTGCTTAGATACAATGAAAAACTGAGAGGAAACCTTGTGTAAACCACCCGACACATTTGTGTAGCCACATTGTTTGACTCCCTCCTATACCTGAGGGTTGATAGACAGACGGGAACGTGTGGACGGTCCATGGAAGTAGGATCATAGGTTTAGCCAGAGGGGTGTCTCGGTGTCTTTGAGGCCGCAAAGAAGCCATTTGAGACACCCTGTTTCATTTAAATTTAACATAGGAAAGATACAGGAACGGGTAAAATGAGACTGTAAAAAAGGTTATTTGAGACACCCCCTTCTTGATTTCTGGCGAATACTTTGAGTAGGATCAGTATTAAGACACAGAGGCCATGGGTGCGAGTCTTAATTAAAATTGACAAATATAAGTAGCACATGTGGTAAAAATTATGTTTATTGAACTAATAATAGAAAACTAATATAAGAATAATATATAATTTTCGAAATGATCTGACGTGAAGATCAAAGGGAAAACACCTGAATAATGTATTATTTTTACATGTTAAAGTAGTACTTGCACTGCCAGAAGCCACATACTTAGGAGTATGTGGATAGCTTCAAAGAGAAATCCTAAGTACATTTATACCCAGTGTCTGTTCTTTACTGGAACAATGAATATTAACATTCATTTAGAAAGGCTCACTTTCAAAGCACTGGTTTTCAAATAGAATAACTGAGAACTTGAACTATTTTATAAAGAATTAAATGTAATGATTTAACTTCCGGGCAACATGTATTTCATTTTGTTATTTTTTGTCCAGACAGTCTACTGTTACAGTGGTAATCTTTATGATCAAAAGTGTTGTTTAATTGAACAACATAGAGCAGTTATATTAATGCTTATAGTTTGCTGTTTTAGCACTTAAATGACCATCAAAATAAATGTCAATACATTTCATTGTAATGAATAAAAATGAGCCCGTTTGAAGGAGAAATTTCTATTGTTGAATGTGAGATATGTAATTCAACACTTCTATTATGTAAAGGTTTTTTTTACAGATAACTGATAATATGGCAATGGTAAATGTATCAATATAATTGAAAGACTATAGCCAAAATTTAAAGAAACATTTTCTTCTGAGTGACAGTTAAGGAAGTAAGTTGTTATAGCTAGGGGACAGGAAGTCCAGTCCTAAAAGTGAAATATGATGAAAAGTGTCTCAATGCTGCCAGGAGCTTGTGAAATGAGGAGTATCACGCGAATTTGCCATCTTCAGTCAAAATTCCAACAAACAAACTCTCTCTCTCTTCTCTGGTCAATTTTCTTCTCTCAGAAATTCTGAGACCATAGACAGTTGGAGTAGTCTCATTGCAGCTTGATTCCTTACTAAGACTCCAGAGATTCCCAGCGGGCTATCCACTGTCACCATTCAATATTTGACTTAGCAGTTAGTCATGCTGCCATCACTAATGTTTACAACTCCTGCCGATTCCTGGGAATTTCTGCAACATATTTTTGTCTGAAATCTTGCCAGAGACATGTTCACTAAAAAACAACATTGCAATGTATGCAGCAGACAATTAGTCAGAATGCTTGCACTTAGGTTCTAACATGGAAACTTGGTGATAGTCCTTACATTACAGCATTAATCAGATCCCCTTTAGCGCTTCATAACTTTATAGAAGCTAACATACCTTGTGCATTACATTGACCCTAGAGGCTACAAGCTCACACAGACAATGTCCTATCATCAAGTAATTTTCCCAGATTATTTGAGACTACAAATACGGAGCTGACTACATAGATCGAAAAATAAAGCCAGAAGGGGGAGATTAAATAACAGATAAATAGCTATAATGCTTTGTGTTCAGACGTGCAGCTAGTCATAAATTTATCAATATTATACAATCACAATCACATAATATTTGTCAATTTGTTTGATATACCAGACAATTAGGGACTATTTTTCATCTATATCGTGCTTAAATTAGAAACTGATTATTCTAATAGATTCCTACTCTAAATATCTGAACTACAATCTGAAGTTACTCCTGTCCATTTCTCATTTTGTAAAAAAACAAAACAAAGAAAGGCCACTATAGCATGAACACTGATTTACTCAGCAATAATCAAATAATGTATATAATACAAGCTACATAAACAAAATATAGGAATATATAACTGATATTAAGTCTCATGGGAAAACAATATGTGTTTGGCATAACTGTGTGGTATGCCTTCCATTAGGTGATAGAAAGCAATCCACTATAAACCTTTACTCTAACTCCTTTATAATATGCAAATAATGACAAAAGATAACAACTTTTGACTGTGGGCAGTTGCTTTAATAGAGGACAAAAGCTGAAGCAGAATTATGAATCTACAAATCATTAGATTTATGATCAAGCCCTCAAGCCAGCTTAGTCTTTTGCAACCAACCAATTGGGCTTTCGCTTTCATGATTAATACCCGTATCATCTTCAATAGTTTCTTTACCTGAAAACCATAGCGCGCTATTCAATACTCGACCAGGCACAAATCCAAACTTTTACAATCCATAGTTGCTAAAACAAGGGAATATGGTGCGGAAAGTTGACGTTAATCAAATGTTGAGGGGGCACGAAGAAAATCAATAAACTAGTGCACGCAATCAAGCCCGGGGTTATTTTGCTGGTGAGTTCTGTCAAGTGTGTCGTGGAATGGTTGTGGTCTTGGCGAGGCACGCAATGATTACATGTAAATAATAAGCATAGAGACTGAGCGAGTATCAGAGAATGTCTCACTTTATAACACTGTCTAAGGGCACATGTCATTTATCTAATAATCCAACAATGATGTCATTCATCAAGCATCACGCATAGCACGTCCATTCCAAATTCAAAACATAAAGTAACTCACTACATAAAAACTTTGAAGCAAGGAAGGTATCAATTATTCTTGTCTATGCAAACACTCGATTGTAAGGTGAATCCATATCATTAGTACAAGAAAACACATGATCGTTCAAAAATTTATATGCACTTTTCAAACCCAAATAACAAGTAAAACAACACATGTTTCAATTTGTATGGAGGGAGAATTCAAATCTATCTACAAATAACTGTTGCCCAAGTCACTCAAGGTTCAAGAGACAATTTTCCTTTACAATCAGTTGACTGAAACAAAAAGCCTCTATCTAATCTGTTATTATAGTAAAAAAACGTGCTAATCTCCTGCCAAACTATAGATATGTAATTGATTTCGTATATTTTTGTAACAAAATGAATTTGATCAAACTTTTTATAGTGTCAAAGCAGAAGTAATTGTCCATCACAGGTACCAATTACCTCCTATGTTTTGAACAGTCGGAGGGTCATGTGATTAGGCATCTAGAACACTGCTGGCATCCATCTTTATCACTCTGATAGACAATGGCTAAAAAAACACAGCAGCGTATTTTCACAATTTACACAAAGTTTTTTTTTAAAAAGATTTATTCATTTAACTTAACAGAAATTCATAAGATTGTAGCCCTGTTTTTCAAACTAATCCTCATTTATAACAGTGCTACGTTGTTTTTTTCATCTGTCAATGCTAATTGTTCCTTTTTCTTTTCAGTGCGATATGGTGTTTGGCACAAACCAGCTCCCACAGCAATGGCTGCTTTCAGAGATGGATATGGTCGCAAAAATAATAACTGTAAAAGTAAGTATCTAGAACTACAATTTTCACACCATTTAATACATATGCCAGTGTGTTAATGATAAAGAGCAAGTGGCTCCATAGGACAGACAAAAATAATAACTGGATCCATAAAATTGCAACAAATAAACAAACAGTTATTTAGTCAGAGTTGACAATTATAATAGAACAAAGGGTTAAAAAAGGAACAATTTATATATGTGTCTAATATGATTTAAAGGATTTATAAGCTACTCTGTACACAATCTAAACCGACAATCTCTGTGTACTGATAGAAAAAAACGTATTAAAAAAATGATACAAATTTCACTTGTGACATTTTAAGGCTCATTGATTTAACCCCAAAATGTATTGGTTGATAATAAAAGTGCTTGTCCTACACAGGTCTAACACTCTCTCACACTAACAGTTGTCTTAGGCGATGACAAATCATTGCTATCCCGCTCGAGGTCTTAGAATTCCAATCAATTTTACTTGTGATTCCATCTGCCAGTGGAGTAGTATGCCAGCAGCAGTCGCAGTTTGACTTAGGCTGATCACATCAACTCTAATACAAATCCTATATAGAGCCTTCAGAGTCTTGGGGGCAAACAGTCGACACTGTAGTTTATCCAGCACAAGGTGATACCAACCAAGGCATACATCATTTCGAGTTACAGACTTAACAAACCAAGCCTAAATGTACAACAAATTATGTATTGCTTTGACCTATTTTTTTCTGTGGAATGTAATCATGATGTTTTATGTTTTGCCAGAGGATTACACAGTCGAGGCAATTGGATTTAGTTGACTTTATGCTAATAGGTCAATATAATGATCAAACTTTATTTTTTGTTTGACAATGAAACAGGGATGTTTTGTGCACAAATTTCAATAATGAAATGAAAAGTAGTCCAATTATACATTAAATCTAACACATTTTCTCATCTATCAATTTATAGTAATGTACAACGCTGCACCTCTAAATTATACAAAAAACATGAATTGAAAGAGCACACATGCTTTATAGGGTACATGTAAACAATTTTTGTATTCCGACATTTTTCAAAGTGTATTCATCTTGTGGTTGAACAACTAATACACGATTATGATTTTTTCACAGTTGTTTTTTTTCTTTGTGGGTAGCAGTGTGAGGAATATTTTCACTTAATATTCCTATATTCAGGTCTACAAGAAGCCATTAACGAGTTTAATAGGTTTTGACTATTATGTGATAATTTTTTTTTTGGAAGTTGCCCTAGGCATTAACAAAATGGTTGTTTAAAGATAAGAACAGATTACTGTATTTGTCTTATTTTATAAAAACATATTAAGTTGATATGTTAAGTTAACTCTCAATAAAAAGGATATATGCTGCATTATTAGCTTATATCATTAAGAATCAAATTGTCAGTATTATAGTCAACATGGACGCAGTGCTCAACGTTTGCCAATTTGCATTGAGACTATTCAAACAAAAACTTAAGCGATAGAACCTTAAAATCTCTGTATACAAGTGTGTGTGTGTTTACAATCTAATACTCACAAAATAATTGATTCTTTATGGCCAGGGAAGTTCTGAAACTAACCAACACAATGCCACAAGTTATATTTATGCAATGTTGTAAAATTGTAAGTCAATAAATCCCCAAAGCTACACAAATCTTAAACATAACACGAGAATTATTTTAATTGAATCTATGGGTTAATCCCCTCAGGGCTTGCATCAGACAGATGTTAGAGAAAAAACATGAATCTCAATGGGGGAAGGAGCATCCAGCTCAAAGTAAGCATTAGTTTGTACAGTGAGAAGATCTTTTAACAGGGTAGCTGAAGTGGCCCGCTAAAGGAATCCTGTTAGGGGGAATCTCCAATGTAAACTGTACAGTATCAGCTGTAACCACTTCAAGAGAAGCAGGCATTTTGGCAAAGTTTCTTAAGAGTTGCTGCTACAACAGTGACTGAGGGAAAGCTGGGCTGGGAAATTGCCAGTATTTCACAAATCCTTTCTAATCTGCAAACATCAAAAATCAATCAACGTTTGTAGACTAATCAGAAGATACCTCTAGCAGATGTGTCCGGTATCCACCAACTTTAAATCAGCCCATGTTACAAAGACTGTTCTTGCATAAATGATAGGATTGCCCATGTTAATGATGGGGTTTCAAGTGTATAATTAGAAATACAAATATCCCAGCTCCAGAATTCCCCTCTCATCTTAGCACAAAAACTTTTAATCTCTATAATTACACCCAAATCTCACACTTAAAAAGTTTCACAACTTTTTCTAACATTCATTGATCTGAATTACATAATTACTTTCGAGAAACTTTTTACTTCAGTAATGACAGCAAAATTCATCTGCAAACAAGAGATGTTGATTATTTGCATAAGCTATCAACTACATGTTCTCGTCTGCTTAAATAGACACGGGAAGTTGGTTTTTAGCTTTATTTTTTTCTAAAGAAGTAAAAAATGTGTGTGTTTCTGATTTTCTCAATATCAAGCAACTAGCATGAATATGAAAAGTAAATTAGTTTCAATTCTACATTCTACAAAGTTGAGTTGGAAATTGAATTTTATACATAATCTCTTGAGTGAATTAGTTGCAGCAGTATGTTGCACTACTTTCTTGTTTAAATATCTACTGAGGACAAACTAGAGTAGTCATGAATTACCAATAGCAAAAATCAGACAGATACTTTTCCTAGAAAACTCAATTACATCTAAAAGAAATAATTTGTATGATGTGCGAATATAGAGTATGTGACTGCCGCCAAATCCTCCCATTCTGTCAGATGATATTTAACTCCATGTCTCCGAGCTACAGTTGTTTCGCCTCAACTAAATTGACTCCCCATCTTTCTGTAATAAAGATTATCTCCTTTATGACATGGAGACTGATATTAAAGCAACCTTGTGCCTTTTATCAGTGATTGTGTTCCCGCAGAGTTTATTTGAGAGGAGTTACAGTGCTCTCTCTCTAGCCTCTAACTCAACAAACCGCACCATGATGTTTTATTAAACTTTACCAGACCTCTGCCATGGTTACACATGGCCAGCTGTTGTTGTTGTAAAACAATGCAATGAGGAGAACTTCTAAGCAAGAAATACAGAGGAACGTCCACTGTTCATTTGAACTCTGTAATTGCATGGCTAAGACCCTGTTATGCCAGCTTTGAGAAGCAGCCCTTTCTAACACCCTTTCCCTCCCTCAAAACAAATCCCACCACAGTTCCCAATATTTCCTCCCTCCAATTTCGGAGCTCCTGAATGAGTCACTGCAGAAGCAGATGACTGGAGTACGAGAAAAGTCTGTTCAATACCTCCATCACAAACATCATTGCCAATCAAAGCAAGGTGAAGCTCCTCTATCCATCCACTAGCCATGTTTTCAATCAGACACCAATATTCTAAATGTGTCTGTGAATTGGGCCAAATCAAATCACCCCGGTAGCCCAAAAGGGTATGTTTTTGTCTGCCTCACGTAGGTAGGTGCCGAAATACTGGCCATCAGTAGGACTCAAACGAAACGCAAAAGCTTTGAAATGGATCGGGCAATGTTTTGGGGGGACTTGTTAGGAACTGAGCTTTCCAAATCACACTCCTACAAGACCACTTTACAGGGATTACTTGTAATTATATTAATCAAACTACATGCAGGGCTTTTGTTCGAGAAACATCCCTCCATGAAACTAGGAGATAAAGAGGATTTCTGTTTATATAATACTCTTTCATCTTTAGAAATTCCCACTTTTGGCCAGAATCTAAGTGATAACTCACTGGCAGTGTATATTTAGTGAAAATCACTTCTATTAACTCAGTGATCAGACACAGGAAATCACACAATTTTGGCAAAGATTCTAAAATCTCTGTCTCCCTTACAGATAGTGATTGTAAATAGCCACACAGTTTATTTCCTACAATACTGTCTAAGTTATCTTTTAGGCATACTAAAATACACCATTACTTTATATTTTTCATGTCCATATTTCAAAATTTCTCAAATTCGTTCAAATCTAATATGTACCCACTATATATATATTATGAACAAAATGAACTTAACTAAGAGAAACCATATTTATACATCTTTCCAGTAAATTTTATCTATTTTAACATTACCCATATTTTATACTTAAACAACTGTTAATATTCTTCCTATGTCTGACCAAGTGAGACCATATTAATTAAACATCTTTCCAGTATATTTGATCTAGTTAACAGCATTACCTTTATTTTATATTTAAACGAATTTTAATATTCTTCCAAAGGGTTACCAAGCAAGACCATATTTATGCATCTTTCCAGTATGTTTGATATAGTTAACAACATTACCTTTATATTAAGCTCAAACAAATTTTAATATTCTTCCATTGTCTTACCCAGCGAGGACATATTTATGCATCTTTCCAATATATTTTACATGTATCTAGTTAACAAAATTACCGTTATATTATACTTAAACAAATGGTAATATTCTTTCATTGTCTTTATTGGAAAATGGTGATTAGGATGAAATGAGGATCTATGTGCACATGCAAGTAAATAATGAGTCTCTTTTTATATTTTGCTTGCAGCTAGAAGCCATATAGGGTTCATGTATCGAAGGCATGGAGACACGATAGCAATGCCTATCTATGATTCCAATGGAAGAATAGCAGGCATACAATCTTCCGTGAGTATTCTTATTTATTCTATAATATCAGAATTGTAATCAACTCATTTGAAAGCAATTATGAAAACTGATAAGGCTTTATTCCAGCATTTGCATTGTAATAAATCAGGCAGGATATCATATTCACATATAATAGATTTCAAATATAATCCAGTTCAACACAAAACCAATTAGGTATCTTTTTCCTGCATAAAATTATTTTAATTTCAGCAGAAAAGAAAAAAAAATCAAAGTGTTATCGGAAGTGAGAATGTTCTCAAATGATGCAGTAGTAAAGGAACCCGTTAAGCTATCAGGACTAATGAGGGCAACCTGTGCCAAATTTGGGAAATTTAATTCCATTCTCATGTCTTGGTGGCCATTGTCGACATTTGTAATTAGCTTTGCAGCCATTATTTTTATGGAGTGAATTTGTCCACATTGAGAGAAGTTTCTGTCCCAGACCAACGATTAAACAGAGACATTATCACCTGATTGCATATCTCACCCCTCATGCTTCATTCGATTGTCAGCCCCTCATACCCTCCCAACGTTAATAGTAAGCAGGGGAGAAGGGTTGTGACTGCTTGATGTAATAGCACACACTTTATCCAAAACAGGTTGAGGCTATGATGCAATTATAATCTCACATCCAAGGGAGAAGAAGAGCCATAACTTTGTTCTAGGGGTTGTCTTAATTCCTAATTCTTTCACGAGTCAAGCCTTCAGGGGAATCCCCCGTCTGTCACCATTTTCTCCATATGGCCAATGACGACAGCCATTTGTCAAGAAAAGGGCCTTGAATTGGGTTATGGCTGGTGTAGGAGAAGCGCCCACTGGTGTGTCAGTTTCACTGGCCCCATGTCCTCAGACACAGTTGATAGGGAGACACACTCTCCTGTGGCAGGGAAACTTCTCTGACTGCCATCTAACAAAGGACATGCTTAGTGTCTGAGAGGAATCTGCCCACAAGGGAACACAGTTGTATTTAAACAAAAACGTTGCAACAAAACAGCCCAATTCTTCCTCCAAGATGATCTGATAATTATAGCACACACCCTTTCACGAGAAGCAATTCACTCTCTTAGGAAAAAATGAATAAGTGCTTATCCATATAAAATGAATTCAGCTTTTCAAAATTGCCCACAAAATGGCATAAATTAAATCTGGTCGTATAACCAGGGAGACAAACGTTAAATCTTGTTCCATAACATGGACATTTTTCAAATGATGTAATTTATCATAATGAAAAAATTGATGCACCATGCTGCATACATTTATTACTGGTTTTCTAAATATAATTAAGTTTGATGTGAAAATACACAAGAAACATTGTATCTATATAGCTCAGTTATTAAATTAGATATACCCACGGGTTAACTGATTCAATTTAAAATATTTTAAAACATTTATATATTTTTTCGAATAAATGGAGAGAGAAAAATTTGCTTGCCTGAACCATGATTCGAACCCAGGACCTTTATATATACATGTAGAAATTGTAGATGTAATAATTCAACAAAAATCTTTATTACATTTAGCAGAAAGACTGTAGAATATAAATCTGATGGATAGAAGATTAAAAACATGATGATCAACAAAATAAATAAAACAAAAATTTACCTAGAATCCTAGACACATGAACATGATATACTCAACAGTTTGTTTCAGAATAATGATGTATGGCGGGCCTGCTTACCGTGAATGAAGTTTAAGTGTAAAGTTTTCTTTTTTATGAGTATCTCCTGAATCCTGGCCATTCTTTGTAATTATTTTTAAAATTTATTTCGAGTAATTTTGATGTGTGTATTTTAATTTAAAAAAAAAACAACAAATTTTAAGCGTATTTTCTGTTGCTTTTACTGTTATTTTCGCCTTCATGGATTCAGAATCAGGTATCTTAATAGCTACTTTAATATTATGTATTGTTTCACATGTTTTCTTCGTTTATGTTTGTGTATTGAGCAGAAA
>JAVFBX010187080.1:0-13800 GCA_034783855.1 Mopalia kennerleyi | reverse complement strand
TCCGACTACCTCCCTTCACAGACTTGCACTGCATAAGCATACCAATAGTTAAAATCCATATCGAAGACAAAAACAGCTTATACTTTTCAATTAATAAATTCATTATTCCGTAAACAAACTTGTGGTGTTGTGATATTTTCAATTTCCAAAGGGTTAAACATTCGTTACATCCCAGATTTTATAAAGCATACAGCACACTTAGGGAATTGGCTGTCGGGAACGAAGTATAAAACATGTTTTCTTGACAATCGCTATAATTTATAGCACCAAAATATCACAAAAATTGTTTTTGAAGATTTTTTCTACCAGAGTTTTTTGCTGTTTTAAATCTCAGCCGAATCTGATGGCATTGTTACGGAGGCAACTTCCTATTTCTGATTGGATGTTGACAGTTTAATTGCATTCAAGGGGGAATTTAGGAAGAGTCACTTTTGATGCCGCAGGAGAGCTCCTTTTCTGTCTTTTGGGGGGTTGGAATGTTGTTTAAACCCCTAATTATATTGGATACATATTACATGTAGCTTTAAATACCTTTACACATTATCATTATGTGGTTCTCACACAAATAACATCCTGAAATGGGGTGATGATAAACTAAAATTTAACTTTAAACATGTTCTAAAATATAACCAAATAGACTAAATTCATCTATATTGGTAGAACAAAAATACTGTAGTTGAACTAAAATAAAAGTACTCTAAGAAGATGTCCAAATAAGTACAAACCCGGCCAATATTAGCTATTGTTAAAACTTGAATTTGAGGTTCCATGAATTTGACATCGGCAAAGTGAAACTGAAAGAAGAAAATATACATGTTTTTTTAAAAGCTGTAGTTCAAGTTATTTCAGTTCAATTGTTTGCTTACTTTGTAAGTTAAGGATGAACCACCTCATACCACTATAAACCACTATACTTTTAAACTTTTGGCGTAAATGAAGAAACACTGAATTTTTGTCAAGTTTATAAGCTAAGTAGAGCAGAGTTTAACTTAGTATTTTGAGAACAGAACAAAAGCTATAATGTAAGGGAGACAACTTCAGTTTTCATCCTTCACAATATTTATCTCCATGTATATCAGTCAGACAGTCACGAATCAGAACTACTAGAATGCAACACAAAACTAGTCAGATTTTTGGTAGTGTAGAGTACATTATTGTAATGTAAAACGAGACTAAAATTTAAAATATACTGCTAAAACTAAAGTGAACTGGAGAACCTAGCATACAATGTACTTAAATATAATTAAATACACTGGAATGCTGAGAAAATTCAAGTAAACTAGAACATTATACATTATCATAACAATTAGAGCAGATTATAGTATATTATACATTAGCAACATAATGTATGTAATAAATACTGAGTGATAAATATGAAACCGGTTGGAGAATATAACGTACTGGTTAAATTAAACTGGACTCGAATATAATACACAGTAAATGAAACTGTGATTTAAACAGTATTTATTTCCGTAAAGAAAGGAAATTGGATTGGTGAACAGGCATGAAAGTGAGGGAGGGTCATATACTAGCAAATTGAGAGTGGTGACAAGTATACAAAGTAACATGTCTACTTGTAAATAGTAAACATGATCCTTGTCTCTCATGAAAAGAGGTTAATTACCTATGAGAATATTGAGATGAAATACAGATTATTATTATTTATAACATAATGATAAATACTCGTAAAATAATTGTTATGTTTTATATTCAAACACTTTTATGCACACTGAACAAAATACATACCTCAGTTGTATCCAACTTGACTTGAGGAAGTATATCATTTTCTTCCCTATCTAATTTCTTAATTACATCCTCATAAACTTTCTTGTGACGCACTGGATCAATCATTTTAACCTAAAAACAAATGTAAACATCTATAAACATTCATTTATTTTAATACTTTGAATTTAAAATTGTAACCTATAATTTAAAAAATATATCAAACCATAGGATTTTGTTCAGACTGCTTTAACTAATATAATTCTATTACAAATTTCTAAACAAATTGGTCACACTTTAAAAAAGAATTTCTTACATTTAACCATTCCTTAGATGTAAGTAACGAAAGGTTAAATAATCTTCAAATATCACAAACATTGTATTCTTATTTGTTTGCTTTGTTTTCAATGTCTTACTTAAAGTTATTTCACCTAAATGACAGTCATCTGTCTTTATGATGTAATGCCCATGACACAGAACTGTTGTTTATCAACATCTAGGACTCATTAAGAAACAAATCAGACACTTTAAATTAACTTGTCATAGCGAAAATCAAGATGGTAAGTGTACTTTTCTATATTACTTTATGTATATTAACTGGTAAAGACTGATTTGATCTTTAGTCAACAGTGACCCTGTTAAAGGAGGGGTAAAGACATTTCAGCTAATAGTTCACCACACTGCTTCATACCTACACTGTAAATCACACTATACATACTACGTTCTGTAAGTCAGTCAACCCACAATGCAGACTGGCCAGATAGCTTGTTTGTTTGATTGGGGTTAAATGTGGTACTTAAGATTATTACAGCCACATGATGGCATGTCAGCCAAATGGGTGAAGGAAACCACCTCTGACGCCACTAGCAACAAACAAATCTATCTCAAAAGCAACAGGGCAACAAGAAGCTCCCTCAAACCACCCACTGGCCAGATAGCAAGGAACATGTCTAACCACTGGGAAATACATAACGGTTAATCGATGTCAAATCTACAGATCACTGAGCTATCTATGGGTTTTTTTTTTAAATTCCAAAAGCAATTTTGAAGCAAAATATTCAATTTTGTTTGTGTTTGTAAGAAATTGACTTCTTACAAAGGTGGAGATACAACTGATGCACCAATAGCAGGGTGTGGTTATAGGGTGACTGGGGGTTGTATATCAGCAATTGAGAGGACCTGAGAGGAAACTCAAACCAAACTATGGTATATTGGATATAGCGTTGAACATGGTGCATTGGTGTTTAAATCGGTGCTGAGTGCAGACACTATGCTGGGAAAATAGTGTTAATAGAGAGAGGAGAACTGGTAACAGAAAACTGTGGCCAAGCAGTGTGGGCTAACACCATAATAAAAGTGTTGGAGAACCTTACCTGTACATCAAACGTGCAGCTAACAGGTTTATGATCTGAGATCTTCAGTTCATTCTGACTAGTGTAAGCCAAAGGGGTGATTCCTTCTCCCTTCCACAATATCCTATCACACCATGCTGGAATACGATTCTTCTCGCTTAAAAAAACAAATTATTCATTATGAGCTGGTCTTCAAATGGCTATAAAATTTAATTCTGGCAAGTGATTTGTACAAATTTCTTGCCCACAGAAGCATTATTTACATTTTTACTCATTTTTTGTATGATTTTCGTGTAAACATCTGGCTGGAACTGCAGTGTACATTACTCTACAAATCCCCTGGTCAGAGAACATTAGATGTCACAATAGAGTTCCAGGTGAATCCAAACTGTGGGCAGTGAAACCAATTATCTGAAAAAGGTGTTGGTTTGTTGGTTGGTTGGTTGGTTGTTGGGTTGGAAGGTTTGTTTGTTTGCTTGATTGGGGTTTAACATCGAAATCAAGGGTATTTCACTTATATGACGACGGATTGTCCACTTCATACTGCACCTGGCCTTATTACGGTGGAAAGCCGAGAGGAAACCTCGTTAAAACCTCCCCAGCGATAGCCAGAGCCACAACTTGTGATTCACTCATATACCTGATAGACAGACTCGATCTGATGAACGGTACATCGAAGCAGGGTTAGTTTAATAAGCGCGCACGCTACCACTTAGCCACGGCCGCAGGCTGGAAGGTTGGTTTGGTAAAGAGTTAGATTGGCTGGTTGGGGAGTGGGTAAAGTTAGTTGGTTGGTTGGAAGATTAGTTGGAAGGTTGGTAGGAGAGTGAGTTTGGTTGCTTGGAGAGTGGGTACAGTTGGTTGATAGACTGGCTGGAAGGTTGGTAGGAGAGTGAGTTTGGTTGCTTGGAGAGTGGGTATAGTTGGTTGATAGACTGGCTGGAAGGTTGATAGGAGAGTGAGTTTGGTTGTTTGGAGAGTGGGTATAGTTGGTTGAAAGAATGGCAGCAGGTTGGTAGGAGAGTGAGTTTGGTTGCTTGGAGAGTGGGTATAGTTGGTTGATAGACTGGCTGAAAGGTTGGTAGGAGAGTGAGTTTGGTTGCTTGGAGAGTGGGTATAGTTGGTTGATAGACTGGCTGGAAGGTTGGTTGGAGATAAGATAGGATTGCAAGGGTGGTTGGAACATTGGTCAGAAGGTTGGTTGGTAGATTGATTGGGAGGTTGGTTGGAGAGAGGGTAGGCTGGTTGGTTGGTAGATTTCTTTAATGGTTGCTTGGTTGGATTTGTTTGTTTGATTAATTAGTGTTTAATGTTGTACTCAAGGGTATTTCACTTATATGACGAAGTATTCTCCATTTCACACTGCACCTTGCTGTATTTTGGTTGAGGATCTAGAGGTAATCTCATAAAAAAACCATCCCAGCAATTGCCAGAGCCACAACATGTGAGTCGCTCATATACCTGATGGTCAAGAGGCGGACTCAATCCGGTGAACAGTTGGTTGGTGGGAAGATTGGTTGGAAGGTTGGTCGGACAGAGGGTCGGTTTGCGTCCAACTTCTTGCTCAAGATAATAATTAGTTTCAGAAAAGATTATGTGTGATAAAAGTTTGATTAACCCACCTGCTATCCCATTCATCACTGCCTGGGTTATATTTATAGGTTGGACGGAATTGAATATTGTGTTCTTTGTAACCTTTAAATACATTTGTTCTGGTCTTCATCTGGCCTAATAACTGTAAGGAAAAAGTGGAAAATTCAGTAAAGACATCAAGGTGATATTTAAGTTTGTTTATTATTGGATTGTCATGGCACCAATGGTGTTTATTAAGTTTCCAAGTTTACTTGAAACACCTATTAAAATCGGAGGGAAAAAATATTTTTATTCTAGTCTACACTTTTCTCGAAGACCGTAGGCTATATCGATGAGGTATTTTTTTCGTTCAGAATTAAACTGAATTAGCCAGAATTTATAACTATTTTTGTTTTTTTTAAATGATCTCATAACAACGCCATGATGAAAATCCAGGATTTCTGAATATAATACATAGAGTGTATAAGGATATAAGCTGAAGTTTTGTCGAGATGTGATTGGTCAAATGTCACATGGTTTGTCACTTTTTGGCTCTGGTTATGTTGACGTATATCGTTGAACGAGCCTTTGCTTCGTGGCTAAGAATATGTGGTTGTTTTTTGTCTAAGTTCTATGACGTCATTTCCGATCAAAGTGAAAAAAAGTGACGTTTTAGGCACCTGGTAGAAAACGGCTTCACAGACAGACCTAAAAATCATGTACATAATAGTCCTATTTGGGTACTTAATTTTGCCGTTACGAAATTCTCTTCCCGATTTAAATCCTAAGATGTTTAAGGGTTGGAAAAAGTTGGAAAAATGTTCAAAGTATAAAATTTTGATTAGAATTATATTTTTAAAACATGATGTTATTTTTCTTCACAAGTCTCAAGGCTTAATCTAGGCGTATGGTTTTACATTCAAAGATAAAATTTGATTACATAATTCAATTGCAATCAAATTTATAGGCTGCTTAAAAAGAAGAGAAGAATGGAAAAAACTCTTAAAAACATCGTTTTGAAAAGAACCCATTATCCAAAGCATTAGAAATTATGCTGTGGTTTACTATGATGGAGACAATTACAGGTTGAGAAAATTATGTCATTTGGATTAATAGATTAAAAGATTAATAGATTAAAAGTTATAAATTCAGATCAAAACGGTATTCTACAGTATGTAAAGCATATAACACAACATTATTCAACCACATTCACACAGCGGTTCCGGATAGCGCATATAGCAACGCATTAGTCTCTTAAACTGAAGGTCGACAATTCGAACACCCCCTTAAGATATGAATTTTATTTCTTTATATATTTCCATTTAACTCCTTCTATTAATTCAACGTACATTGTAATAACGAAATTAGACTATAATATTTGTTTTACTGATCTTGAACTTGGAAACCTTATAACCGTTGTGCCCGGTTATAACATCTAGTTTCTATTTAATGTTCACCTGTTGTTTGTCCTGCTAAAGACGGATTGAATGATTGGTTAGCGAAAACAACACAAATGTTAAATGTAAGTGCTGAGGATTGTTTGATTGATGCTTTATGCTGTATTTATGTTTATTTCACTCACATAACGGCTTGCCAATAAAATGGGACATGGACAGTACACCACTGGAAGTATACAAAGACATGACATCTACATTGACTGTCTGTTTGATTGGGGTTTAACATCGTACTCAAGGGTATTTCACTTATATGACAATGGATCATCCACTTTACACTTTTCCTTGCCCAACTACGGTTGAAAACCGAGAGGAAACCTTGCAAAAACCACCCCCACGATTGCAGGAGCAACAACCTGTGACTCACTCATATACCGGAGTGTCGACAGGCAGACTCAATCTAAGATTAGTAAGTGCACTGACTACCACTAAGCCACGGCCGCTCGGCTGGCCCCTGGACACGCTGCAATATAAAAACATAAACAGATCGACATAGTGCTACCCCTTATCTCTACAGGGTAACTGGAAGCACTGTCCAATAACCCAGTTTGGTGATTAAGAAAATAATAGAAATAAGGGTTCTTTTTGTAGAGTAAAGTAACTGCAAATAAAAAGGAATTATCATCAAATTTGGGATGCAGCTTTGGTTTTATCCCAAAACAATGGACACTTCATTTTTATGTGTTTATGTGGTACAACATACCTGATCATGTAATAATAATTTTTGGTATTCTTTCTGATCAATAAACTTTTTCACTGTATCATTTTCAATGTCTGTCAGTCTGTAGTTCAGATCTCCAATCCAATATATTACACTGAAGAGAAACAAGTTATACAATTTGTAATTTAACATGTTTGACTTAGAATTTTACCAAAATAGATGGTTTGCTTGTTTGATTGGGGTTTAGTACCATACTGCAATAATATGATGGTATAACTAGTGGTTTACAATTTGTGTCCAATTTTTGTTATCCTTTTCAATACTATAGCATAAGTTTCATGTTTTGTTATTTGTAAACATAGCCCACAACAAGGGTTGTTTGATTTGAGACGTTGTACTCAAGGGTATTTACTCTATATGACAACAGATTGCCCGTTACTCACTATGCCTGATGTAAATACGACGGAAAACTGAGATGCTTTTTTCATTTAGGATTAACGTTGCACTCTTGGGTATTTCACTTGTTTGATTGAGGATTATCGCCGTTCTCTTCAGTATTTCACTTATTTGATGACAGATTGTCCATATCACATTGTTCCTTGCTTGAATAAAATGGAAATTGAGGAGAAATCCTGTAAAAATCATCCCCATGATTATTAGAACCTCATCGCGTGACTCACTTATATACCTGAGGTGGACAGACACTTGAACCTGTGAACAGGGTATACAGAAGTAAGTCCCGAAGACAGACACACACTGAACCCCAGCCTAGGTCCAACTATATCTGTAGCCAAATATTGACTAAATATGCTGACCTGCAACTTATTGTGACTGTAAAGCTTCAGTTTGGTTATGGAAATTGAAACGGAGAAATGAAACTTACTCATGTTCTGATATTGACTTATGCTGGCCAAACTTTTTGAACCTCATCTTACTATTAATGTCAGAGTAATCCTGGAAATTGAAATCAGAATGAAGTAATTTTGTGAAAAGTTTGACACATGCATAGTGATCATTTTGGTGTTATCATTTCATCATTTCTGTTATGTGCCACTAGCATAAGTTGGCTTACTTGGCTACAGCACCATAAACAAAATTGACTACTTTTTACATGAAACAGCTGTATTATAAAATAAAATCTTGCTCCATTTCATGAGCACAAGCTTAAGGTCTATTCATGCAGTATTGAATATCTACACCTACACAGCCATAAAATGATAAATGCTTTCCTCCATTCAGAAACTCAATTTCCTCTGTGTAAAGATGAACTGGATGAAGAAACACTGCGTAACAGCAACAAACTTTGGCAAGAGACAAGACAAGCATACAATTGATTGTGCCATAGAATAAAGAGGACAGATTTACAATGCAAAACAGGGGCATTAAGTCTTACTTTACCAAATTCCCAAAATAATATGGCCTTTAATAGGTGTCTTTGTTTGTGGAGCTATCAGCCTTGCGTCGGAAACATGGTCCACACCATGAAATGCTATTTTGTAAACATGCAATTATTTTTAAGTATGAAATGCCTTCTTTGATAAGCTTTTGAAAGTTGGTGCCGTGGACATCTATTTTGTAAACCTGCAATTATTTTAAAGCCTAACAAAATGTTCTTTGATAGGCATTTAGATGTTGAACCATGGATAACAGTGTTTATATAGATACTGAAAGGTCAGAAATAAAAACAGATGTTATAATCTATATTAACATTAAATTTCCAATTCAATTAACTAACACTTCATACCAAATGTCAAATGACTGAGTGCATATACATGAATATTATATCTGCTTACCTGGTTTCTTCTTTCAAACTCATCTTGATGTGCTGCAAGATGAGAATTGATAAAACAGAAGGAAGTGTTGTGTATTGTAAACCTCACAGCTACTCCCCCTTTATTGCCCTGAAAACAACAGATAACAAACAACGTGAAAACACAAATTTGTAGGGCACATAAATTAACACTAAGCACCAAATCCAATAAGGTCAGAAAATGAAAGTCTGAACCATAAACATCAAAATTGTGATGTGAGCTTCTTTTCATATTTGTAAAGCCAATCCGACCAAAATAGTTACACTGTCTTTGAATATCTTAGTGATTCTTTTTTTTTGGTTTACTGTAAATTACTTTTTATTCGTAACATTCTCCATTGTTTTTCTGCTTCAACTGCTCATCTATACTGGTATTAACTCTATACGTCTGTTCGTGGCAATTCATTTCTGTGCAAAACTGTAAGCGTAAATACTGCAAAAATTAAGTACTTTAGAGTTAAAGAAGTTTTATTTTCACTCATATACAGTCGAACCCGCTTTATCGCATAACCAAAATGCCACATGCTTTTTCTATCCTTACGGCTTGCGATAGTAGGCAATGTCAACTTACAAGATTTCTTGATAAACATAAAAAACAACAATAAAAATAAAAAAAGTTTATGTAAATATTTATTAAAGAAGTATAGGTTTGCCTGACTGAGTAATGTAATATTTTGATTTAGTTAATAAAATCTGTGATTTTCTTTTGTTTCCTGTTCAGTGAAATGCTTACGTGCACGTTTGTTTCTAAGTTATAAAAGGCTTTCAGATCATGCCCGCTCATCTCTAGGTATCGCCGTAAAAGGTCACAGGCTTGCATAGCTTCAAATAAAGTTGGTGTGGCTGTTAGTTCATCTTCGTCATCTGAGTCTTCGGGCTGATTGTAATATATCGTTATTTGATAGCGTTTAGAACAGTCTCACAAATGTCAGCATTTTGGGGATTTACCGGCCTAAAGTGCCTCGATGACTTGAACTCTGCCTGCCAAAGGTAAATCTTTGCGTCGGTACATGTTAAGGCTTACAGTGAACAACAACTTCCAGCTTAATGATCTGAGACTGCTTCGGCTGATGTTTTATTGAGTTTGTGAGCTAAGCCACTACATGTAACTGAAAGCCAATGCAATATATCTGTGTTCGTTTTTTTTTAACTTAAATTTTGTTTTAATCACAACATTTTAGGCTGACCTGGCTTCTCGTGATTTCAACTTTGATGCAACTGTTATCATTCTAGCTCTAATCATAAATGCAAATCATTCCTTTGTGTTTATAATTGTACTAAAGCCTTGGCTATGCTTGTTTATTATTCAATTGAAGCCACATGCAACCTGGATTAAAAAGCGGGTAGGATCAACGACACAGCCGGGCTTCTCGCCGAGATCGGACTTGTCTGAATGCAGTCAACAGCATGCCGCAGCCATTAGACATGTTGTCTTATGAGATTATTGAATATTAGGATTGAAAAAACCCCACTGATGCTATGTGTATATCCGATTTATTCCTTTAAACAATATGCATATAAGCGGACTCTTTAACATGGAGTTAGATTTGAAATGGTTTTGTACTTGCAATTTCGATGTCTTTATGCGGATTATTCGTTTAGCCGAGTTCGTATAACCGTGCTCGACTGTAACTACTTGTCAACCCACTAGATAAAGGAAACAATCCACAGCATAACAGCAACAAACTCTGACAAAATACAAGACGGACACAGAATACTAATGAGATAAAGAGGAAAATTCCAACTGCAACACAAGAAGCTCCTGTAGACAGCATGTGTAGAGTTGTACAAAAAGTTGTATATGAATGATAGAACATACCATAATGCCCATGATTCCTGTGGGTACATTCTCCGCGTCTACTAAGGTGACATGTTTTTCTAGATCTTTCTTCACATACACTATTAACATTATTCCCACTAATCGTATCAACTTCACCTGAATAAGAACAATGGTCAAATAATAAGTATCAATTTTTGAAACAGGGGCAAATTTGACTCATTTCGTCAAAATCTATCAAATTAAATTAAAATCTCAGCTAATAACAATTTGGTTGTATTATTTTTCTGTTTAAACATTTTGTTTATACTAGACCTTTTAAATGATAGTTATGTATAAAGTTAAAAAAAGACAAAGACTATTGTCAACAAGTAAACATCAATTTTAGGCCTACATGTAAGTTAACTCGAGAGACTTTGGCCTACATGGCACACTCTCTACGGGTAGTATGTACTGAGCACAGGCATGCTTATCAAATGAGGAACAATAAATTTCCACCATAACCGGCAATTCACATTAGATTTTTTTGTAAATAGTGTGGCTGATTACTGTAGGAACACATTGCAGTCATATAATTGAAATTCCCTTCGGCACAGGTTTGAAAATAAGACCAGCTCAAACAGTAAACAGTCAGGCTATCATAAAAGTGTCTTACACCATTGGAGGCACTGTTTCCTAATTGAGAGGTAAATTCACCATGACAACACATTGAACATACTTCCCTCTGCCAAAGGTATCACCAGCTTTGCTTATAGAAGCAGCCACTGATATAAAATATACTAAATGAAATTATTTGTATGGCACATCTCAGACTCGATGTGAAGTCATACTTTCATGCCATGTTTCAAGTGAATAAACCAATATCAGCAAAAAAACAAGTACATTTTCTGAGGAATAAATAATAGCCAAAGACAAATTTCATTATGTGATCCACACTCTTGTAATAATTTAACAGTTCTTACCCGTTTGTACTTCTCATTAAGATGCAGAGATTCCTCAACAAATCGTTTCCAGTCATGCTCTCGAGACGATTCAGCAAATATAAATGCCTCTTTACTCAAATCTAATTCTTGGAATCTGGAAAATGGTGAAGAATTTCAATTCGTTTGTTTGATTGTGGTTTAACGTCGTACTCAAGGGTATTTCACTTATACGACGACGGATTGTCCTCTTCACAGAAGAAACCTTGTAAAAACCATCCCCACGATTGCCGGAGCCACATCGTGTGACTCACTAATATACCTGAGGGTCGACAGACAGACTCGATCCTGTGAATGGCACATCATATTAGGCTTTAGTAAGCACGCTTGCTAACCACTAAGCCACGGCCCAAAGAATTTCAGAAAAGTGAACTTGAGCCGACACTTTAACTACTTTAAACTTTATCTTATCTATTATACAGATACAATAATTTTTACATTGGGTACTTATGATTTGCCATTACAGTCTAGACAGCCAGTTTCCCAGTGTTTTGCATATTTGTTCAGAATGATGTATATGTCAAGTTGAACAAAACAAAACACTTTAGTACAGAAACAGAAAGAATAAATTCTCAAATGTCTTACTTACCCAATAGCATAAATATCTGGGGGCTTATTCCCCCTAGCTAACCAAGGTGCTAGAGATTCAGCAGGTGCCTGGCCATTCACATTCCATGTCCCACAGAATACTCTGAAAACAGGAAAAAGGTTAACAAGACTGTACAAAGGTGATCTCAAAATAATCAACTGATTATAAAGTTTTATAAACATTTTAATGAGCAATGGTTGACAACTTTATCCTGCATGCCATTTCACATACAATTGATAAATAATTGGTAATTTTACACAATAATCTCAATTTTTACTGGATGTCCTGCAAATTATATTAAATTCTACAACTGGTTAGTAAATGATATCAGTGTAATACAAGTGTTTGTACAGTATCCCTGAGAGCACCATGAAGCTCCTACCCAACTGTTCAATCCAATTCATAAGCATGATGTTTCATAGTTACATCATATGGCATTATGAAATTGTGTTCACGCAACACAAAATAGCCCCATTCAGCTTGAGGAGCTCAAAGGCAGCAGGGCTTATTATTCGCTCTCCTGCATAGGTTTCCCAGCCCCGTACATAACAGCAAATATGCTACTTACCTGACAGTCTCAATATCTACATATTCCGACTCTCTTTCAGACATGTAGCGTTTTCCATCAGTTTCTCTAGCCACTACTAGCTTTCCTGTGTCGTTGCCCACTTGTGTAGGGAATTGTGGAACCACATTCACTCTCTCTTCAGTACTTATGCAATGTAAAATGTTTCATTGTTAAAGATTATTTACAATTATTCAGTTTTGTCTTTTGCATGGCATAACGGATCATGCACATGTTTTTGCATTAGCATACAGTATCATTAAATGGCATTTGCCAACAACCAATGTCATTATTAAGAGCATAACAACACTGAACTTTCAATTTATTGTCATAGTTAGTAAATGTTATCAGTAAACTGTGCTTTTTGACATTAAACAGTTCATAGTCCTTTTTTGTTCTTTTCACGAAGTTTAAAGCACCAGGACATGTGACCTAACAATTGATAAACTATTTCAGAATAGGTTGTAGACTTGCTGAAGACATTTTTTGACACAGCAATGTAAAAAGGTATTGAAAAGAGAGCATTGCAGAATGGTTCAGATTTGTGGTATTTCCAGCTACATCAAAGAGCAGTAACTTTGTATGTCATTTCCAAGTGATTGATTGATTGATGGATTGACGCATGGATTGGATTAACTGATTGATTGATTGGTGTTTTAAGCACAACCACGATGTTTCCACAATGTTTCACTTCCCTCCAGTGCTAACTAAAGACAGAATTGTTTCTGTTCAAAGTAACTGCCCTTAGCCAGAGGGCCAAAGTGAATGTTGTGACATTATAGTACCTTCCTCTACTATCAAGTTACATCCCTTGTCCCAAGTTTGAGATAACTTACGAGGCTCCCCACGAGTCCAAGGAGTCTTTGCTAACAGCCGAGCGAAGTTTATTCTCCTGAAGCTTCTCCCCAAAATAGTCATCAACTACTGTCATACCTCTACCTAAAATCACACATAAACTGAGTTAAAGTCATCAACCACTGTCATACCTCCACCTAAAATCACACATAAACTGAGTAAAAGTCATCAACTACTGTCATACCTCTACCTAAAATCACACATAAACTGAGTAAAAGTCATCAACCACTGTCATACCTCTACCTAAAATCACACATAAACTGAGTTAAAGTCATCAACCACTGTCATACCTCTACCTAAAATCACACATAAACTGAGTAAAAGTCATCAACCACTGTCATACCTCTACCTAAAATCACACATAAACTGAGTTAAAGTCATCAACCACTGTCATACCTCTACCTAAAATCACACATAAACTGAGTAAAAGTCATCAACCACTGTCATACCTCTACCTAAAATC
>JAVFBX010187069.1:0-13800 GCA_034783855.1 Mopalia kennerleyi | reverse complement strand
CTGATAGGAGGCGATATTTATATCACTAGCATTACACCAGTCAACAGTTATATACTTCGAACCATTATTATTACGACCAAGGGTCGGAAGACCCTCCCAGTCAACAGTAACACATAATGGCAAGTGATCAGAGGTTACATAATCACACATAATATATACAGACTGGACAGACTGCATGACCTTATCAGAACAAACACAATGATCAAGCCAGGAGGTTGTACAATGAGCCTCACTGACATATGTATATGAATCCGAGGGCAGACACTCAATATCACAGATATTAAGTTTGTAACTTTTACAAAAAGATTGCAACTCTTTGCCAAATTCTCTATTAGGGTTAGCATTCCAGTCACCTATTATTAAAACATTAGGTATATCTGATTCATCAATTATGGCCTTTACTTTGCCTAAATACTCTTGATTAGAATCTCTGTTTTCTATACAATCAGTCGGCATATAAACACATATTATAAGGAGTTTAGTAGTATCAGACTCGACAGCAACATACGGCTGTGTTGTTGTGATGTCTTTAGTTTTGTTAATCGTCCTTCCCCAGACTCATTGTTTGTTGCCAGACACATTGAGAATGATTGCCCTAAACTATTGGACTGGCACACCATCAAACTAACAAACACAATCCACAAAAGCGAAGGTTTATCTAAATATAATTATGAATCAAATACATATAGTTTCAAACAGATATGGTGATGATATGCATCATCTTTGTATCGTCATTCGCTTAATATTTACGAGTTGATGTTCCCAATACATTGATTAAGATCTACAGTAAGACCAAACACAACCTGATGTATATAGACTTTTAGCGAATACATCGAGATAACTCTTCAGGCAATTAGTTATTACATGTATATGTTATCCCAAGTCAGAGGTTCATTTGATAAGAGCCGTCTCATAACTTAACTCGAGTTTATTTTAAGTTACTCCAGAGAGTGTCAATATGCTTATACTTTTACAGCATTCCTATAATGAAAATCTCCAAAACAATTAGCAGGTGGTTGGTGTGAGCTTAATGTTGCCCCGGTGCCCTCAGAGCTAAAGTGGAACAGCTAGGAAGCTGATCTGTTAGTGGTGTCTGTATTGCATCCTGTATTTGTCCCGTCTTGTCTTTGTTTGTTGCCAGTGGTGTTAAGGGTGATTTATTCTTTCCCCTGGCAAATTATTTTCATATCAAAGCATACACCTAATAATACTTTCCTGACTCCCCATTGGATGAATATTAATTCCGGAACAATGCCAAAAAATTCATATTTTGTTGTCGTATTAGCACTGCTTTTTCTAAGTACATCACCGTCGTAGAAGTGAAATACCCTTTATTAGCGTCGGATCTACTTCGTGGATTTTAGTATCCAGGTAGACTCAAAGAGCATGCGCACTAATCATACCCCACTATTCCTCAACCTCCCCTAGCTTAGCTAGGGCCGACCAGAGAATTGTTGGTCCCAAAATACACCTTCAATCGCCCTTTGAAAGTCCTTAATGGAGGATGAAACATGGTTCTGTTTCTCTGTCAGAAATTTTATATCCTCTAAAGTGTCAGCACATATTCGTCCATTACCGAATGTGAATACCTAGGTTAAATTCTAACAGAGCACATGCCTAAATGAATGCAAAATCTAACAATATTGTCTCTGGGTTTGATAATAATTGCACTTTATATCTCTCTCTTTCGTCCGAAGACGTCCTAGATAGAACTCAGTCTAATGAACAATGATGGCATGATTGCAGGTATTAGCAGATGAGGTTGACATGCCGTTGGCCGACAATCATCGGAAGATAATTCAGTTCAGTAAGAAGAATGGAACTAGAAATCAGGAAGTAACGTTGATGTATATATCGTTGTATAAGACCCCTCACAAAGAAATATAATTATTGCCAATGGGCATTGCACAAAATACATACACTGTTTGTTCTGTTGATTAACATTTGACGTATCTGACTTCCAATTAACATTACATGTAGGTCGTGTTGACTTATTGATACATTAACAAGATTAAATCTGGTCATTAGGACTACGCGACCAACGCTGACCAACGTTGCAACATCGTCCTATCGCGTTTAGTTCGGCATGAGATCAAAGAAAATAAAAACAAATACATCAATAAAAGAATGACATGTTAACCATGACTTTGATCTAAATACAGAGCTGTGAATAAAGGGATCTTACTTTGCCTGCTGCGCAGGGGAGGGGGGCAAAATGCAATGTGGCCCTGCTTGATCTGTTTGCTGCATTAAAACGTATGCTGTGTATGTGATATAAAATAAAAAGTAAACGTATGGACCGCCTTCCATTCAGCGACATCTGGTGCCGGAATCGGCAGCGGTAATCCCCTTTTGATGTCGTCTGTGTGCTTCTTGTATTATTTCCGATCTGCAATAAATAACATCAACAAGGCACAAAAAATGACAACACTCCAGTTCTTCAGCTGACTGGTTTGTTCGACGCCGTTGTAAGTCATTGCGGTTTCAATTAAGAAATAAATACTTTTGGATATACACGATCTTCTGATGAAGTTTTACACTTCCCATTTCCATCTCATTTTGTTGGGCCATTGGGAATTCACCATGTCGTGAGTGCACATAGTGTGACAAATAACACTGATAGAGAAATCAACCGAGCTAGATTGACATGACGACAGCCTCCGTTTACAGACAATTCCAATTTCATAGCTGTTTGATTATTTGACACGTGGTTAAAAAAAAGTGATTCAAAAGGGCAAGCTGTTGAATATAACTTCATTATGTAAGCAAAAACTGTGTCACATCACATGCTAAATCCATTAACTAGTTGTCCGCGTATAAAAGCCTCGTCAGTTTGACATGCCATTATTTTTTTTCTGGTAATGTTAATACACATTTTATTCTGCATATTACGAAAAATCCATCCCACCGAGTTTTAGAATTTAATGTACACTTTTGCCCGAAGCGAATTACTTCCTTTCACAAGGAAAAGAGTGTCTATTATAATGGAACCTAAAGGAGTTCAGAATAAACTTATTTATTTGTTCAACTGCGCAATGTTCCTTCGGAATAGCAACAAAGTCATTGATTAATGCTTAAAGGTTTTCACTTATATATCGGCGGTGTGCATCCACAGAGTGCACATCAACATATAAATAACAGGAAGTGTTTTCAACAACTGCTATGCTGGACTAATGACCTTCATTCATATAGCTAAAAGATTATATATTTAATTCAACTTCACTGTCCTTTGCCAGTGGGGTTAAAAGAGAAATAATTCAATAACTTTTCTTAGTGACTGCAATCTACGAGATTGGTATGAACGAAAACTGTTAAATTATTATACAATACCTCTTCATTGAATTCTTAAATATAAAACGAAGTGTGTAATTGGTGGATGACACATTCCACTATATTAGCAGTCATGTGTTTTCTTTGATTGCCAGTGGCTTCAAAGATGATTTCCGTGGCATATTAGATTTTGGACATGCTATAGGATAATAATAAAATCATCTAAGATCCGAGATCCTAGAGGATTTTTATGTAAGGCTTAACGCCGTAGTAATGACTGGTCGGCCCCGAGAACAACAGGACAACACGACGTTCCATCCCATGCCGGATATTCACTTTACCTCGGACTGGAGAGTGACACAACTCTCACAGCTGAAAGCAATGAATGGGGTTTTTGTGTTTTAGAAAGTAAAAATTAACAATATTTCCGTTATTTCGGAATAACATTTTTTTTCAACAGATTCTAGCTGATAAAATTAAAATGAATTCACAAAAAAGCATTACCTAACAAATAACACTACAAAAGAAGTTAGGTGACAAGACTTAACCACAGTTATTAAAATACCTGTGTTAATAATTAGCATAAAGTTTTTTACATCTAGCACTCGAATGTAAACGATGTTTTGTAATACACCGACTCCAGCAAAACTGTTTGGCATTTTTTTAAAATCCAGTGAGCAACACAGTCATTGTATGAACTTTCAAGGAAGTATCGATGCTTTAAATGTCTTATTTTAAAGGTATTTGAACAAAAGAAGGAAGTTTTGTTGTTATGTGTTAAACCATCAGTGGTCGATTAAACTCTCGCTGTTCAATTGGGCACATGGCGTGGCAGTGTTATTGTGTTCCCAAGGCGATGTATTAAATCACTCTTGTTGAATAGCTGTCAATAATGAGGATATTGTTGTCCGGAAGTTTTAATAGCTAAAGCAGCTTGGGGACATGGCCGAATTTATTGTTTGTTTTTTTGATTGGGATTTCACGACGTACTTACGGTTATTGTTTCTATACGACGGCGCTGTAGTCCAATTGACGAAGGATTTGTTTGTTTGTTTGATTGGTTTTAACGTCGTACTCAAGGGTATTTCACTTATATGACGACGGATTGTCCACTTCACACTGTTCCTTGCCCTATTATGGTGGAAAAGCCGGAACAAACCTCGTAAAACCACCCCCGCGATTGCCGGAGCCCCATCTTGTGACTAACTCATATACCTGCGGGTCGACAGACGGACTCGATCCCGTGAACGATACATCGACATAGACGTTAGAAAGCGCATTCGCTAACCACTACGCCACGGCCCCGGAATAGTAAGTAAGGGAGTTACATGTCCTGTTGTCAGTTGGCACTTAATCATCTCGTTTTCTGTCTTGAACACGCTTGAGTTAAGCCGATAAATAAAATGACCACTCGACGTCCATTTTCATGTCAAAATCAATCTTTTCTCAGCAGTACCACACTCGCTTAAAAATGTCTTCCGAAGTAATTATGTCATACGCATTCAACGTTATTTAGTATCCAGACGCAGACTGTATTTCTAGAGTTTTCGTACAGCTGCACAACGTATCTCTATATAGTCTATATAAGATACGTATTCGCATCTACCTTAAGGTCTGTATCAATGCTATGCCATCTGTCCAAAGCAATGGGCAAAATGCACACGCCCAGACTGATACATTGTCACCATTTTCCTAACTGGGCGCAGAAAATGTGACAAACATTTAACTACACTATTCAGTATTGTAGAAACAAACAGCCGCACTCACCTCACTTTTTGCATATATTCGACTCAAATTCTGATTTCTGGTTATATATTATCTGTAACTATGATAACACGGTTTAAACTGGACTATGCCCGGACACATCGTGGGCTGAGGACCAAATAGGGCTATGTCCACTTTTCCTTGAGCTGAGATAATCGAGGTTGAAAGTTACCCATGCCATGTTAACCATAGATTACTTTAGCATTTCCTCAAGGAATTACTTCGCCTTATGAGATGTTACTTTGTGACATAGAACTTGTTAGTCCTTAGATCCCTATCAATAGGTTAACTATAAAATTCATAAAAGTGGACATAGAACTATTTGGTCCTCAGCCCACGAGTCATCTTGTGCTGAAACGTACAATTGTAAAAAAAAAAAAATATGGTTGCGTTGCCATTACACTCCAGGAACGTATTATAGTACGGCGCCCTTGTTCATATTTGGGGGGCGGGGGGTTCTGTAGTTTACCTGTTACCCATAACATCCACACTTGTCTTGTAAACTGTATTTAAGTAAAATGGTTGTTTCATTGGGTTTTAAGAAATGTTTGAGGAAATTCGTTCATTTGACGGCGTGTTGACCAATATATAAACAAAACGCGTTTGACAGCACTGGAAACAAGATACAAACAGATACATATAGCAAGGACAGAGCATAATCAATCCTACAGATAAGACGTTTTACACGGCCTGATGTGAAAACGTTTGATGCAGTTTTCGGTTAACCCAGAAAGCACCGGCCCAACATTCAACCCCTCCAGCCGCATATAGTATTAATATATGGTCCTTCCATCTATCGATCCGAGGTTAATTGCTTTGCCTCATTTTATGTTTCCAGATAAGTTATTTTACCGTGACAACGCCATATATTCTCCTGATCGCCCTTTTGATCAGAGGTATTTCGCTAGACGGTTCTGTAGACGGGATTAAGTATTACCTACTTCCGGAATGGAGCAAGTTAGGAGATGCTAAGGTTAGTAACTATACAATACCTACAGTCGAAACTATTAACTAGAAGTATACAACATTGCCCACAGCGGAGCAATACGAGAGATCTCCTGAGCAGCCACCGCTCCATAACAACTGCCTAGAAACACAAAAGGCAGACGGTAATCGTTCAGTCTGCTGGGTGGCGCAAATACTCTCTAATACATTCAAACAAGTAAATAAAAAGAGTTTTATTTAGAGAGATACACAATTTTATGAATTGTAAAAAAAATTGAAGTGTTCGACCAACGTCGACAATCTGTGTCCTCAATATATTATAAGGTGATGCGACCTGGATCGATTTAAATATTACATGTTTAGTTTTATCATCATGCGCAGTAAGATCTTCAAGGTATTGGTATTTTTAATGCTATGCTGCCTATAATACAAAACCCTCCAAATTCTGCATCTCGGGTTTTCCAGCTTACTGCTAACTTTCTTTGTAGTTGTTATAGAAGTATATTGTATTTAGGTCTTGTTTAGTATTTGTAGTATGTGTGTGCCTAGTCATAAGTGTTCTCATCCACGCCTCCCTTCCTTCTGCTTATATAACCTTTCTGGACATGTTGAAATATAGTATTGTCTTGATAGCATGTTTGAGGTAACGTTATACTAGTGCAAATTAGACAAACCGATAGTGATGGCGCACAGCCTTCTAAGAAAGGAGCTTTCCCTAATTAAATTGTGTATGTATGTATCATATGCAGTAATTGATTTGTATTATTTTGTTAAATCCTTAGTTCGCATAATTTAAATCAGCTGCACGCGAAGTTCACGTCAAATAAGAAAACAACTAAACAGAATAAGGACTAATGTTTATTGTAAAATGTCAATAAATATTAACTCGTTGAAGCATTTGTTTTTGGGATGTAAAAAAGGATGGATACATGCGTAGAAGACAGTTATATAACAATAAAAAAATAGCATGGTCAGACAAAAAGTTCAATAACAAGTTATCTATGACAGTGATTTAAATTGATCTTGCTAGTTGTATGCCATTGAGGGTTTAACATTGCAGATCATTAAACGAAAGTCTATGAAAATGGTTTACTTCCGGGCAACGGTGCTAGCTTACACTGCGAAAATTACAATGCAGTTTGATATTTTAGTCGTTATAGCGCGCAAGTTGTATAGAAGGACCTGAGAATTCTGTAGTTATCTATCGACCACAGTTAAGGCCTTTCGACAATAGAATTCTCCCGTGCACATGCCGGTCACGCCCTTGAATTTCAGCGAGTGTATCTTTAGAATAACAAGGAGCCATACATACCGTAAATAGTTTTTAGAATTTCCTAAAGAATTTCTTTAAATGATTATACTCAGCTTAAGTAATTTATTTACAAAATATATCAAATCGTCGTCTTTCGTCAATATCTTGTCAGACGTAAGATGCCTTTTCTAGTCCTGTTCGTGACAGTTTTCTCCTCACAAATAGTTTTCCTAAAAAAAAACTTTCTAGTTTCTACAAAAAAAGCTATTTTTAGTGGACTATGTTTAACTTGACATCAGTATAACGCGATGATATATGTCGCTAGAGACTTTGCCCAGAAGGTATTACTTGTGTGCTAAGGTAACTCTAACGACCCGACAGCATTACTCATTAGTAGTTTACAAAGTAACCTGTTTTTAGTTATACTTCTGTATAGTGTTATAGCATTTCAAAAGGTTAGTCCATGTAAACCGACCAAAGGCTTATTGCTAGGGTCAGTGCAACATAATTAAGACTACATATCTGTTTATTAAAAAGGTATAATGCTTCATTTTATCAACAGGTAGTTTGCCATTATTGAAGTGTAAAACATAATTATCTGAAAATAACTACCATGAAGCTAAATTGTTAAATAGTATATTCAGCTGTAGCATTGTCAAAAATGTTTCGATATTTCCAAATGTCATTGCGACTTTCTAAATTTTATTTTATTTTTATTATATATATTAAACAGATTACCAAATTAAGTTGCAGAATTATTAAGAATTATATTAATTGAACTTCATGTGACATTTAATATCATGTTCCAGCAACTCAGGTAGTTGGGCATATTCTAGATAAAGATTGTTTGGTGACATATAGTCATGCAGTCAAACATCATCCGAGCACATGGTATCTCTTTGTATAGACAGATGGGGGAGACACCATGCGACATTTCATGGCCTTCTGTGTACTGGCTTAGCCTCGAATGCTGGATTTCTATTGCCAGCATACCGCGAAAATCTTGAGAACCAGCCTATCAGCAACGCTCTATCGCACAACAGTCACATGTTTTTGTTTTGGTAGTTCTTTTCAAACATCTACAAACACCAACATTTAATTAAAACCGACTCTGTGTTACCTCCCATGCAAGCCTACAGCCCGTCTGCTTTGCGTAGGCAATGGTACTTGATCATTACAAAATGACACACCAAGAAATAGAACAGCGATTTGATTTGGATATCAGTTGAACTGGGAACAGAAAACCTGCTCTTGATCATGTTTACCAGTTGATTTCAACAACCGCTTTCCGTCATTATAGTCCCTCGGTCGCCTTATAGTCTCTCACTGTCATTGAATCGGCTTATTCCATTGGCCGGTGGATTTAGGGGAAAACCCCAGATGGGACAAGATTATGTGCTTTTATTCGACTCCGATAACACGATAGAGGTGTGTAATATGCCAAGGGTAATACATACATGTCTTAACCTTGGCTCGCGAAGATAGCAGTCAAACGATGCAATCGAATCAGCCATCAAGGCAAACAAGCCTTTCTGTTTTATTCAGAATTTGTTTCGGTAGCTTTAATATGTAATGTCCCTACTCTAGCTATTCATCGGCTATAGACAAGCCGTTCCTAGTTTGAATCTCCTTGCAAACTTTGATTAGTTTCCGACAGCCAGTCAAATGGCCGTGGCACTAGATCCGACATAAACAACTGCATTTTGAAGCGTTCAAATGTCATGATCTAGTTAAAGTGACCGTTTTCTGGCCATCCTTGGAAAACCCATCGCGTTTTGTCAGCGGATGAAATCAATAGAATTCATCTATAAATAGCCTCTGATCAGAGAGCTTACAACCTTCTCCACACCAGCAAGTTGACGCTTTACACGCTAGAGATCAGTAATCACTTGGTCACATATTTCCATGTGATTGATTCGATTGCGGTGCTGTGCTATCTAAATCTCTTAATAACTCTTTACTTCTACACAGGTGTGGTTAGAGGCAGGAATGCAAGTCTTTTTCTCTTACTCTTTAGGGGCTTCTATACATACGGCTCTCGGAAGTTGTAATTCTTTCCACCACAATTCTCTTAAGTAAGTATTTCTACCCGATTTTCGGTAAAGTCTATACATTGATAAAGCTTTTCGCAGAATGTTTATGTTTGTTTCATTGTCTCGGGACTTTAATCCGAAGACCAACAACTGATAATTTAACGTTAAGAAGATAATAAAACAAACTGATGAATAGACGACTACTCTATTCTGTATCGCGGAGTAGCTGGGTGCATGTTTACCTGGTAAAAAGAGGAACAATCATCTTGGACGCTTGCCTATTGAGCTATAAAATGCTTCCGTACATTCAAAGTAATTTTATAGCTCATTTGTCATCCCAGAATGTATATACCAACAGGATGTATATATCCAAAACTATGGAGTCAAAATACTTGATAATAAATCAATACATGTTGTCGGGAATTTGGCGCTATAATACTTGAGTGTGTATGGCAGATGTACGGTAGAGACATTAACAGTCGACATGGCACCGAGGAGACAGCCACAGTAGTGTGGACAAGACAGTGCAATGAAACTAGACAAAAGATTAGATGATCAACGTACTGTGTCAACAATCGTCAGGCACTATACTTCCACATGAATTGTAAAACCGCATGAGATAAGAGTACATTTGGAGTCAATTTGGATCGCCGGAAGCCTATTTACCAGCGTTGCACACATTCTATACACTGAAATAAACCTAAAGCGAATATGGCGTAAGAATTTAAAAAATAGTTAAGTAGTACTTTATGTTCTAAGCCCCAATAATACAACAACTGTGAAATCTGTCCACAAACCGGTTTTAGTTTATCAGTTGATTTGAAAATATGCATGTCATTAGGGCGATGATCGTTTAACATCTGTGGTGGTAGGGGCAGTACATTCGGGGAATTCCTGGTGTGATTGGAGCAGTACATTTGGGGAATTCCCGAGTTGGTAGGGGCAGTATATTCGTAGAATTCTCGAGTTGATAGGAGCCGTACATTCGGGGTATTCCCGAGTTGGTAGGGGCAGTACATTCATAGAATTCCCGAGGTAATTGGAGCGATACATTCGGGGAATTCCTGGTGCGATTGGAGCAGTACATTCAGGGAATTCCCGAGTTGGTAGGGGCAGTACATTCGGGGAATTCTCGAGTTGATAGGAGCAGTACATTCGGGGTATTCCCGAGTTGGTAGGGGCAGTACATTCGTAGAATTCCCGAGGTAATTGGAGCGATACATTCGGGGAATTCCTGACGTGATTGGAGCAGTACTTTCGGGGAATTCCCGAGTTGGTAGGGGCAGTACATTCGGGGAATTCCTGATGTAATTGGAGCAGTACATTCGGGGAATTCCCGAATTGGTAGGGACAGTACATTCGGGGAATTCCTGATGTGATTGGAGCAGAACATTGGGGGAATTTCTTAGATGAAAGGGGCAGTGCATTCGGGGAAATTCCGAGTGCTGCATGATGAAATAGTTCTGTTGGTGCACCGAGTTCAAAAAACAAAATTGCGTTTTTCTTATTTATAGTAATTGTAAACATATTGCTGAGAAGGAAAGTTTGGATGGGAGCCTGTCCGAGCCTCTATACTGCGTTTTCTCAGATTGACCAGTCAGAGAAAGCCAGCAAACAGTGAACCGCTGACGGAAAACCACTGCATCTCTTTTCTGTTTTTCAGACATCTACTGATATTCGTTGTGGTGAATTCCATGACAAGTTTTCTATCCGGTTTTGTTATTTTTTCCGTTTTGGGCTTTATGTCCAAACAGCACAACATACCCATAAGCAAAGTAGCTGGCTCTGGTACGTATATTATGTAAACGATCTTGTTATAATACATCAGTTCAATAATTGATAGTTGTAAATAAATTTAACAATAGTTCTTTATATTCACCATTCGATAAAAGCATATAAATGTATCAATACGATGTTATATTAATTGAATCATACACACATTTTTGTGTTTATTTCACCGAATATAACTACTACTGTAATTGTAATGAACACCAAATAAATGAGTGTGTTTAGTAAAATAGCACTTGAACTCAAAAAGGGTGGCTCATTCCTTTAACATTTTACCGAAAGCGCTTTTAGTAAACTATCCTGTGTGCTCAACCTTTGGAAATCGTATATAAAAAATATATATATATCTTCTGGATAGCATTATCAAATACTAATCTAGAGAGAACTTTGAACAAATAAGGCACTCATTTGATGTCCGCAGCGTCATATTTACACAGCTCCAAAATTTGTATCAAAGAGAAATGCACAAGTTTTTATGTGAGTTTGGCGACGGGTTGGAAGGGAGCCTCCTGCTGCCCCCGTGCTCTCAAAGATAAGAGGCGTCATTAAACTCATCTGTGTGTGTTGTCTCTGCTTAACGTATTCTAATTGTCCTGGCATTGTTTGTTGTCAATGGTGTCGAGGGTGGTTTCCTTAACCACTGGGCTGGCACGCCGTCATGTGAGTACAATAACATTAAGTACGGTGTCAAACCTAAATCAATCAAACTTCGTGAAATCTGCCAAAACTTAGTGTCTCCAGTAAGCATTTAAAGATTGACTATTAATTCAGTCTATATTTGATCTAATATAAATAGTGGGTTTAGCCAAATTCATAGTCCTTGCGAATAGCCAAAGATTTCGAAATTGGGAATTAACACACATGTTACTCCATTCACAAACTACACCTCAACAAATGACCTTTTAAATGACTATCTATTGAATATGCTCACCGAAAAATTAAACTTAAGTCTTAAATTTAGGAATTAATAATATGAATTTTGAAGCAATTTTTTTACACTATCATAAACTCAGGCAGTATAACTTTAGATAGAAGGATAACAAAAATTGTTGTCAAATTTTGGCCCAAGCTTGCAAATCTTACTTCGATGTACCGTTCACGAGTTCGAGTCCATCTGTCGACCCTCAGGTATATGAGTAAGTCACACAGTGCTAGGTGGACACTTCGTCTCTATATAAGTGTAATACGCTTGAGAAGGACATTTAATCCCAATGAAACAAACATATTATAATTCTGGTATTTTTTAAAGATAAATCTGTGTTACAGGCCCAGGATTAGCCTTCGTCGCCTACCCAGAAGCAATGTCACAGATGCCGGCCGCACCACTGTGGTCTGCCTTATTCTTCCTCACTCTAATACTTGTTGGTATTGATAGTCAGGTATTTTATCAAAACCCTTAAGAAGTTGAGTTTTGGTTTTGTCTGGAAAGATTCCAGGGTTTATATATATTTTCAAAAATTGTATTAGTTGTTAAAATAAACTAAACCCCGTGAGTGTGCTATTAAAATAAATAGCCGTATGAGCTCTGACACGAAGGTCATTTGCGTCTGAATATAATATTCACAAATAATATCTAAAAAGACACCTCCACTAGTAAACTAATACGGCAATTCTTTCCATTCTGTTTCTTATATAAGTGCCCCGTGTTGTAAATACTATGTGGTTGATTTGTCTCGTTTTCTGTCATGTTTTTTCTAGTTTGCTCATTGTGAGTCTTTCATTATCAGTGTATCTGACGTATTTCCTAAATTGCTTCGCGGATCACCTAATAGAGAAGTGTTTGCAGCAGTCATGTGCTTTACATGGTATCTTGTAGGATTGTCAATGGTTACGCAGGTAGGTTGACAGTGCTTTTAATCAATATTTTACAAATACTGCATGTAAGATGTAAGACTTGGTAAGCGTATGGATAACATATTTTATGTTTATTGAATACCTTCTTATATGTACTTTCGACTCTTAAATGACACTTAAAGCATTCATTCTGCATGTTTGATAATGAAACATAATGATTTGATGTCACATATAATGAATTACGTTCCATCATCAAACATGCCATACTTGTTTTGGTAAACCGAATAAATTCGTCCAAGTATCTGGGACAATTCAGTTTTCTATCTCACCTGGTAAATGCGAGGCAAATAGACTTACTTTGTAGTCCGACGTGCAACGGAGATTTACTGAATAACAGTTTCACATGACGGGCTACAGACATCTGTTTTACCAATCTGCTAAACCTAGCCAGATTCTTTTATCTGTGGTATCATTACTACGCTAGTCTGGGATAGATTTATGGATATGCTTCAGAGTTGTACAGTTTAGTCACCCCAAGTCTATTTATCAGCGCATGCACATTTCCCAGCACTTAAACTAAAGCTAGCAAATTTCAAATGGCTTTAGGAGAGGCATATTTTGTTTAGGAATACTGTATGTTCTGACCATGTGAATTACCACAGTAGTTTGTAATCCCATATTGGGCCTATACACATCTTTATGTGTGTAAAGTCAACGCCACCATCTGATGGCTCACATTAAAGTTCGGGCTTAGTTAGATACAGTCCGCGGCCGTGACTTAGTGGTTGCGTGTGCGCTTACTCATCCTGCTTCACCGGATCGAGTCCGCCTGTCGACCATCCGGTATCTGAGCGTGTCACAAGTTGTGGCTCCGGTTTTTGTTTGTTTGTTTGTTTGTTTGGTTTTGATGGTGCATACAGCCTCGCCGGACTATTCGCACCATAACATAACGTC
>JAVFBX010187058.1:0-13801 GCA_034783855.1 Mopalia kennerleyi | reverse complement strand
AAAAAGTCGAACGAAGGTTATTTTAAAGTTTGAATGAAAAGAAAAGTAACTTATCAGAACTTTCAGTTTGTGGCAAATAAGCCAAAACAGAAAGTTCCTAACTTTGTCTAACCGTGAAAAATACAGAAACTCACCAATTTATGTTTAGAAGCCAAAATTAGGTCACCCCACGGTTATGGGGCCTTTAAGTTTATATAAACTGTTATTAAACAATTAATTCCTTGCAAAAAACGCTAATAAGCATGCATGAAAACCTTGATGTACTACATTGAAATATTGCTAATATGGTTGAAAATATGTCCCATGATAATATTTTTTTGAAGGTCATTCATGCAAGAGTAAAATGAAATGTAAACAAGTTTAAAAAGTTCAAGTGTTTAATTCAGCTTTGTGGATTAACCAGTTCTTTTAGACTTTATTTCAAAACCGCTTCACATCAAACTTCACAATTTTGATCAATGAACTTTTGCTTAATGGGATTATCTTGCTCTGTTATAGTTGATTTTGATATAAAGCAGATAATCTTGCTGAGTTACAGGTGATGTTGATATGAAATGAATGCTAAACATGTCCACAAAATAGTTGTCTCATCTTACCAATGGGTTTCCCGACATGTACTCCTCAAGATTATATGCATAAATTAAATGTACATTTTTTAAATTTAATTTCAATTTTTTTCTTTGTGAAATAATTATGCATTCAACAAAGAAACTAAACTGGTTATCATCAGGTTTAAGAATAACATTAAACCTCTCTATATCTGTCAACTTGATAACATGAATGTGCCCAAAACAAAACAGATTGCCCAGTTTTACAAAACGAATTGGCCCATTTTACAAAACGAATTGGCCCATTTTACAAAACGAATTGCCCTATTTTACCAAACGAATTATCACGTTTTACAAAACGAATGGGCCTATTTGACAAAACGAATTGGTAGATTTGCCAAAACAAATGGAACCATTTGAAAAAACTACGCAATTTACATCAATCCATTCATGCATGTCGATACATCTATATCAGAAGCGGGCTTTGGTAACACGAAGCTGATTTGTTTGTATTAGGTCTTGTGATTGTTCGGTGCTGTCTTTATATATTTGTTGCCAGTGGTGTTTGGTTTCATTGATCGAACACGCTGTCATATGAGTAACAAAATTGTAACCAGATGTTAAACGATTTTACTGAAAATGATGTACATTTTTCAGTTAACATCAAGATTTCTCAGAAAAAATAAATTTGTTTCCCAGGAACCATTTCTAAGTCTTAAATATAAATTTGTAAAGTAGCCATATTATGGACGAAATTGGAGGTGATTTAGGATATGCTTAGCTCATAGAGTTTGTTTAGCTCAGAGTTTTTTTTATAACAATTAGCTCTAATAATGACATAAACTCAGGTACAGGCAGAGTAAATAAAATAACATTGTGTAATGAGGAGTTCAATTAAGGTGTGTTATTGTCACGACTTAGGCATTATCAATTCAGTATAAAGATAGGTCATTTCTGTTAAATGTTCACGTTCTTTTAAATGGGATCAGGAAGACTTGTGCTGGTTGGCTGTATTATCTTATGTCATCTGGTATAACATGGGTGTAACATGTTCTGCGGAGTCTCTTATTACCAGTTCAGTCGCCCTGGCCCTTATTACATGTTCCACAAAGTACTTCGTGTAGTTCAGTCGCTCCGGCCCTTATTACATGTTCCACAAAGTACTTCGTGTAGTTCAGTCGCTCTGGCCCTTATTACATGTTCCACAAAGTACTTCGTGTAGTTCAGTCGCTCTTGCCCTTATTACATGTACCACAAAGTACTTCATGTAGTTCAGTCGCTCTGGCCCTTATTACATGTACCACAATGTACTTTGTGTAGTTCAGTCGCTTTGGCCCTTATTACATGTACCACAAAGTACTTCGTGTAGTTCAGTCGCTTTGGCCCTTATTACATGTTCCACAAAGTACTTCATGTAGTTCAGTCGCTTTGGCCCTTATTACATGTACCACAAAGTACTTTGTGTAGTTCAGTCGCTTTGGCCCTTATTACATGTACCACAAAGTACTTCGTGTAGTTTAGTCGCTTTGGCCCTTATTACATGTTCCACAAAGTACTTCATGTAGTTCAGTCGCCCTGGCAGAGGGGGATGGGTCAGGGTCCTATATTGCCTAAAGTTATTAGTTTAAAAATCAATTAATTTCACTATATCAGTGTAATTAATCTTATGAACTGAATGTTTTATATATACACAGTCATTGGTTTTATAATTGATCGACATCCCTCTGCCAGCATGATAAACCTTTGGACATTAATATAAACATCAGGATTTCTCAGAAAACATAAATTTGTTTCCCAGGAACCATTTCTAAGTCTTTGAAATAACTTTGTAAAGAAGCCATATTATGGAGGAAATTGGAGGTGATTTAGGGGGTATGCTTAGCTCATAGAGTTTGTTTTTGAATAATTAGCTCTCACAATGACATAAGCTCAGGTACAGGCAGAGTAAATAAAATAACATTGCATAATTAACAGTTCAATTAATGTTTGTTTTTGTCACGACTTAGGCATTATCATTCCAGTATAGAGATAGGTTATTTCTGTTAAATGTTCACGTTCTTTTAAATGGGATCAGGAAGACTTGTGCAGGTTGGCTGTGTTATCTTACATGTATGTCATCTGGTACAACATTGGTGTAATTTGTTCCGCGGAGTCCCTTATTACCACAAGTTACTTCACTTACATGTAGCTCAGTCGCCCTGGCCTTTATTACATGTACCACAAAGTACTTAATGTTGCTCAGTCACCCTGGCCATTACTACATGTACCACAAAGTACCTCATGTAGTTCAGTCGCCCTGGCCTTTATTACATGTACCACAAAGTACCTCATGTAGTTCAGTCGCCCTGGCCTTTATTACATGTACCACAAAGTACCTCATGTTGTTCAGTCGCCCTGGCCCTTATTACATGTACCACAAAGTACCTCATGTAGTTCAGTCGCCCTGGCAGAGGGGGATGAGTCAGGGTCCTATATTGCCTAAAGTTATGTCGGTTATTAGTTTAAAAATCAATTAATTTCCCTATATCAGTGTAATTAATCTTTGGAATTGAATGTTTTATATATACACATTCATTGATTTTATAATTGATCGACATCCCTGTGCCCCTGCGATAAACCTTTGGACATTAATATAAACAAATGTAGGTCATTAAGCAAAATAACAAAGATTTTACAGCCATGACATTTTTGAAATGTAAAAATAAATTTTAATATTACATTTAGAAGAATCATCAAGAATTGTGATCACTGTGTATTAATTGTTTAAGATTTCTCGACCTAAATAAAAAATAGGTTTTGAGTTTCAATAAAGATTAATATGACTGTGTTTAGCAGCGCATAGTGAGCAGTTTGTATGAAGCTTTCTGTTGCCCTGGTGCTCTCCTAGCAAAGGGCAAACATGAAGATGAATCTGGAATAAATGTAAAATTTCTCGCGACCACTAATTTTCAGGTTAAACATTTCTCACCAGATTCTACATACGGCGATTAATGATTCGAGAAAAATCTTAAACATTATGTACTATAGGATTAACTTTTATGCGATAAATACAACTTTTTTCGGTGTGACATCAATATTGAAGTGAGTTTCATAAAAAACTTAAAATAAAAAAAAATTATTTTCTTTTTTAAATTTCTCGCCAGACGTAGGATTTCACGTGGTTACGCCCTTTAATTGTGTTGTCTTTGTTGACAGTGGTGTCGAGGGCATTTTTCTTTATCAACTGGGCTGTCATGCTGTCATATGAGTGAAATAAGCTTAAGGTCTTGCTGGACCCCTTGGGCTCAAAATGAACCAATTTTTTTTTAATCGCTTGGATTAAAAGTTAGGTATTCAAACTATATGTTGATGAAAAAAAATTTTGAAATTCTAATTACAAACAGTTAAATGGAAGCCTATAGTTTAGTTTTCCCATGGTCATATATTAGTTCGCAAAACTTTAATTGCCTTTTTCTGGCACTTCAGTTTTAAGCAGACTTGACATTTTTCCATGGCATATTTCTGGAAAACTAATCACTTTTGAAACTTCAAATTTGTACCATGTAAAGAACATAATGGGACCTAGTAAAGGTATACGTCTCATATTTTAAAAGTTCAGCCTTGATTTTTTCTGAAAGTTTCCCTGAGTATTCAAGCTTTCCAAAAATATGTACATATATATGGTACAGATTTATATTCTGCTGCATAAGAGTCTAAATACAACATGTGTTTTGAAAATCAACCAAGGGGTTCAGCAAGACCTTAAGTACGTTGAGAAACCTCAATCAAACAAACCAAAAGCAACAAACAGAAGAGATTTAATAACCTTTTGTTCATTGTTTTGGTTAATGTACCATTATAACGTCTGGACCTGGATTGCAATATTTTTATCTTAAGTAATATTAATAAGATTACCATTGCATAACCTTGAAAAGCAAATTATCACCTTGCCAAGTATTGTTCCGCAAAAATGTCAGACAAGAAAGATTTACAAAGGTGGTTAATTATTTAGTTTTTCTGTGCTATTTTTATCTCTATACATAGACTATAATACTGGTAGACACTTATTTCTTTCGCAGTTGAAGATAATTGCCTTCTTCAAAGTTCACTAAATCTCAAATTAGGTTTCTGTCAGATAGCTGTTGAATAATGGTGTTTTGTTCATTTCTAGTGTTAATTCTCTACAGGTGTCAGTTTATGTGGCTGTTAATTATATTATTCAATCCTCCTATCAATTAAATTGTCTAAGATTACTGGGTGTCAAAGAAAAATGTACCGTGTCATTGTTCCTGCTGAAGTCAAATAACAAATTTACCTCCAGAACACAAGAGTTACAGTTGTCTGTGAACAGAGGGATCTTTATATGGCTGTCTTGAATGGTTAGACACTGATTGCCAAGTGGCAGCTACATTACCACAAGGTGTTATTTGTTCCGGAAATAAACACTACTGAAAACAAATTGTTTTGCTTTTATAGTGGTCTGTGTGCCAAAACGGCAGTCTAAAAATATAAATAAACAAAAAAGAAAGATAGTTTTGTACAAAATTCTTTGATTTTTTTTGGTTTTAATTGTAATCTCCATATACATGTATGTTGCTAGCAGTGAATTTGTGAGATTCGACTCATTGTAATGTGATTATTAAAACAACTAGCATTGTGATTTTATATATATATATTAAACCACACAAAAACAAAAGTGTTTTTTGTTGCACTTCTCATACTTATTTGTTTTCTGTTCTGATTGATGTTGGTTATAATTCATTTTTTTGTCTACGTATTTTCTTAGCTAAAGTATTGATTGGATTGGGTTTTATTTATTTGACAAATAAATTAGTCAGTTAGAAATATAGTCGCAACAGAACTGGTTGTATAATTTTTCACAAACTAAAACTAACATACAGAAGATGAAAGCGAAATGATTACACACTGTAAGTATAACGTTGTACATATACAGGATTCTTGTCAATTCATACTGGAGTATCTGAATCATTTCTGTGAGTAAGTAAATTATAGTTGAGATTATTATTGGGTAAGTTGAACATATGATATGTATATAGTAAATGATGAATGTCCTTCAGGATACTGTAATTAATATCTCAAATATACACTTCCAACTAAGTCACCATGGGATTCAATTCTCTAACAATTGGTCATAATCCCCTCCCCCCTCCCCCAAATTACGATATTTCAATGTGATTTAGTGTATGAAAGGGCTCGTGGCCGTTGCTTTAGTGGTAGCGAGAGCGCTTACTAATTATACTCCAATGTACTGTTCACAAGATCGAGTCCAACTGTTGACCATCAGGTATATGAGTGAGTCACATGATGTCGCTCCCTCAAACACAGGTTTGGTTTTTACAAGGTTTTCTCTCGGTTTTCCACAGTAATAGGCATGAAACTGTGTGAATTGGACAATTCATCGTCATATAAGTGAAATACCCTAGAGTGGGACGTTAACCCCAATCAAACATGCACACAAACAATAACAAAAGTGTAATTTTCTGTTCTTTTTCAGACTTTGCTGAGGTTGTGGGACTGTTTCTTGCTGGAAGGCCCTAAAGTTCTGTTTCGCTTCTCTCTGGCCATCCTGAAGGTGCACGAGAGTGATCTCCTGCAGAAAACAGACACCATTAGTGTCATGAGGCATCTTAAAGCATGTGCTAAACTCACCTACGATGCGGATAGACTCCTCAAGGTATGAATTCCTTCACTCTTTGGTCTGGTATTCCACATGTGAGTGAAATAACCTTAAGTACAGTGATAATACCCAAGAGAAGCAAATGTATGTACCTTTCTCGAAATTTTCTGCCTTCGAATTCTAGGGTTTGAAATAATGTGGTTTTAGGGGCCGAAGGACAGTTTGAGAAGTTAAGCGGCTGTTGGCTTGACTTGGACACAGATTATATAATAAAAAGATTTATTAAAACTTGACTTTCTTGTTGTTGGCATTGGGATTAACACAAATATTTTTTATTGTAAACATTGGGCTTTTTTTTAATAAAGTCAACTTCTCTTAATTGTAATTATTATGATTTTGTTTGTCAGACGGCCTTTGAGGATTTGCTTCCCTTTCCTAGTCGCAGAGACATCAGCGTTAAACAAGCATGCTACCTCAACGTTCTCAAAGAGAAATACAAGAAACGAGAATGGCACAAGAGAGCCTATGTGGAGAGAGAACAAATGGTAAGGCAGTCAATACCATTAAACACAATTCTTAAACTGTAGTTTTATTGTACAGTTTATCCCTCTTGCTACCTCTCGCTAAAGGCAGTTTGTTTGAAAAGTTGCACTACTGCCCTTACTTAGCACTGGAGGAAAATAAACTTTCCAACATTAGGGAAAATTTTTAAATCTTGGTTGTGCTAGTGTCGATGTTGTTTGAATACACTACCGTCATAGAAGTGAAACACCCTTAAGCATGTGTTAAAACACCAATCAACCAATAAATTTGCACAGATTATGATTTACTCTAATTGTTCTCTGCCGAAGTGTATTCGTTCTAAGCTAATACAGGGCTTCCAGTTACGATGTTGTGACCACAGAGTGATGTCCCTTTGTGAAATGATTCATGGCAGAGGAGGGCCAATCTATTTGTAGCTTTAGCGATATGGGAAATATTGCAAATTAACAAATGAACATTAATAAAACCTTCTGAATTTGAATTTCCCATAGCTTGGATGTTCATGACACAATTTTAAAGTTATATTTGTAAGAAACCCAATAACCGACAATGTTAAGGTATAGACAGTCTGCTTACGAAATGGTGATGTAATTTTGTAAAGGAAAGTAACTCTGTTGTTATAATGTTATAACTATTTGTTCCAAGTCAATCTGAGTGCAGCACTGTCATATAGGTTAGATTCACATCAACATAACATTATCATTCACCAGCAACCAATCAGCTTCATTCATACATTTATTGAGTTGGCTGATATCTGACAGAAATAGCCTTCGCTTATAGTCAGCATGTTCCCGAGGCAAGGCGTAAAAGAAGATCGTCTCATTTCGCCTCTTTTAGGCCTTGTCTTACACATACTGACCCTTGCACAAGGGCTTAGGCAGACACCCGTCCAAGTGAGCAATTGCCTCATTTGGACTCCCTGTTTTAAGAGACTTTAACATGTAGGAGATAGGAAACTGTCAAAATTGGACACCCAGTCATTTGAAAAAGTGAAGCAAAATGACCATTTTGGACACCCTACTTTCAATTTCTTGCTAAGCCCTTGTCCTTGCATATAGGAAGATGATAGTGATTAGCCTGTGGTATGACTGATCCTACTTTAGTGTACTGTTCACAGGTTCAAATCCCATGGTAGCCTTCAGGTGTATCAATGAGTCACATGAGGTGACTTAGTTATGGGATGGTTTTTATGAGGTTTCCGCTTGGTTTTCGGCAGGTGATTGGAGGGAGCTTCATGTTACTCTGGTGCTCTCAGAGCTAAAGAGGAACAGGAAGCTGATCTGTTTGTGGTGTCTGTATTGCGTCCTGTTATAGTACTGTATTTGTCCCGTCCTGTCTTGTTTGTTGCCAGTGATGTCGAGGGTGGTTTCTTTCACCCATTGTGCTGTCAAGTCATCATATAAGTGAAATACCCTTGAGTGCGTTGTTAAACCCCAGTCAAACAAACAGATCTTGGTTTTCGCCGTTTTTAAGCCAAGTTTAGTAAAAAGCGGAAGAACCTTTCTCATATAATTGAACTGCCCTTGTTAACTGCTGGTTTAAGAGATAAGTGAAATACCCTTGAATATTAACTTCAGTCAAACTATGTATATTTCAGTTATTGGAACAGAAAGCAGACACAGAGAATGCTATGTTGATAGAATGTGTGGCTGCTTATGATGAAGGTAAGTTCTTTCTATCTTCAATATTTGAAATTTCGTGGAACAGTGAAATAGTCCTTTGTTATTGTTGAGTACTTTTTGCTAGGCTAAAATTCCTGCTTGTTGCCAGAAATAAAATTGGCTGTTTGAAAAGAAAGGAAAGAACCTTTCATACAAAGTTTAACACACACACACATTCAAAATATTAAACAAAAGAAAAAATTTACTTTTCACTAAGAGCCAAGAAAAATGGCTTAGGAATTTGCATTGAAATAACAAATTTGTAATAATAAATTTTACAGTGAGAGGTAGATAACATGTCGTCATATGATATGAGTAAAATACCTACAATGTCAAACCCAAATCAGAACAAATTATAAATGCTCACAGGATTAACCTGATCCGTCTTTAGCCAGTGATATCTTAATGTATTGTTCAAATAATGTATTAAGGTGCATTCTCACGGTGCGATTTATAGCAACGACTTCAGGGGATTCCCCTGATTTGCAGCATTTTGATTGGTGGAACAAATAATGCTGAATGAGTGACCAATCAAAACTCAATAAATGAGGGGAATCCCCCAAAGTCGTTACTACAAATTGTACTGTGAGAATGCACCTTAAGTGGAATACAGGTAACTCATCCTCCTCCATGAAACAAAGTTACTCTTTTCTTCAGATCGCGTCTTCATCGTTACTACACATCTATTTTGCCTTATGTCCTCTACTAAGTTTGTGACGACCCTTATACTTATGCAGTATCATGCCTTCTTAGTATCTTGTGGATGTGTTGCAGTTATATTCTTATAGGATTTAAGGAGCCATTTCCCTTTCCCTCTCTAGTTAATTGAACTCATTATTTTGCAAGGTGAATAAACAAAATATAAACCAAAAGTAAAGCTGACGTCAATTCTAATTTGCAGGTGATTGCCATAGAAAACAGAGCACAACTTATTAATGACGCGTGGAGTTTGGCTAAGTATGTGTTTATTAACAATCATATTTCCTGACCGTTAATTTAGCGTTAAAAATGATTTGTTTTAAAGCTCAAATCATAATATGATGCAAATTTAAAGTATTATTGGTATACCACACACCTGCCAACTCTTTACCTGGTTCATTTTGTTACCATCAAGTATTTTTTCTACAGGAAAGCTATTGACACTAAACACGAAAGGCGTTTCGTTCATATAAGCAAAATCACGAATGGATACGAGAATTGTATGATAAATTGTCTAAATCTAGTAACCTGTTCGTCAAATCTTCAACGTTGATGTTCGCGAAATGTACGAGTCTTTGTTTACATGAAGTATCTTCTCCACGACAAGCTGTGATGTCGATTTTAATACGTAATATTCTTGTCGTGTGTTACAGTTCTAATGTTTTGTACAATTTTCGACATTGAACATTTCTTCCATTTAAAAACTTATTTTGTATATGTTATTCAGTGTGCGTTTTTTTTTTTGTCAATGTTAAAATGTTTGAATGTATATCAGATTGAAAATATGAATTTTTTGTTAAAAGTTTTATTGATGAACATAGCGAATAATTGTCACGTACGCTTTAAAAACAACCCATCAATGCTGTATGGTAGCCAACTTTAATGCCAACTATACTCTCAAAATATGTTCATTGTTATTTTATGTAATAGTCGCTTCATACTGCCTCGGTGCTATCAGCGCTAAAGGGAAACAGGAATCCGATGTGTTTGTGGTGTCTGTATTGCGTCCTGTCTCTGTCCTGTGTTTTTCCTGTCTTGTCTTTGTGTGTTGCCAGTGGTGTCGAGGGTGATTTCCTCCACCCTTTGGGATGGCACGTCGTCATATAAGTGAAATACCCTTGAATACGACGTTAAGCCCCAATCAAACAAACAAACAAACAAAGCTAGCGATATCTTATTTTACCTTTACCGAACTATATATACATATTGATTTGATTTGTTTTATTTGACTTTGGAATTGAGATAAATAACGATTTTTATATTTTTAGAGCTAATATGACCGATCCTGTCATAGCTCTAAATGTGTTGAAATATCTTGCTGAAGAACAGGAATTCATTCCGTGGAAAGCGGCGGACAATGAGCTCCGTTATGTCGACAAGATGCTTCGTCAGAGTGACGTCTATGGGGAGTTCAAGGTATCAGTTATCAGCTGGCTACCTAAATCGGCTGCTGGATAAATCATGGTTCATGTTGCCTTGGTGCTCTCAGAGTTAAGGGGCGACGCGAAACCGACCTCATACTGTGTCAGTTTTGTGTCCAATGAATGACATGCGTGCCAGTGAAGTCATAGATGTTTATTACATCCACTGGGTAGGCACGGCGTCGCATGAGTAAATCAACCGTAAGTATTATTTAAAAAAAACCAAAGAAACGATCTTGTTCGATAATTGATATCGAACATTATTACGAGAGTAAACACAGTCAATTCAGTCAGGCATCCAAATAAAGGATTTGAAATATATTTACCCGAGCTTGCGTTGAAAGTTGCAGACGTCTGGCTCAGTCACGTGATGAAATCCGTTAGTGTACAATAACACAGGTAACACACTTGAGCGCTGTGTAAGCACAAGCACGTCATTACTTTCTAATCATACTCACATAAAGTATACCTCCAGTTTATGTAACACCTTCGAAATGCAATTCAAATGGCTATTCGAAGACGTTAAATCTATGGACAGTCCCGGATATCCTTTAGTCAAATAGATAATCTGGAGACTCAACTTAATTGCTAAATTTGTTGACCATCAGTACCGCAACTCTACTGTTATAAGCTCCTACGATATATTTCAATAGGATTTGTACGTTGAGTTACAGAATAATTCAAACGTGATACGGATTCTACTCAACGTTTCAATGTATTTCCAGTAATCATCAGAAAGCAGTTGGACAGGTTTGCTCCAAAAATAATTTAGGCGTTAGGTTGTGTTTCTCACGTGTATGTCCGTAAGTCAACGTTGACATGGTCAATGCGAAATAAAATGTTGAATCTTGTTACTTGTTGCTGTTGATCACATTACCATGTCGTATAGCTTCGCAGTTATTGGTAATCAGAACCTCTGATGTCAATTGTGTATATACATATACCCTGACGTTAAATACAACTTGGAACTTGAAACGATAATATTGAAAGAGTTCGCAGTTTGTATTTAACGGAACTGTCTACGTTTAAGAGACAGCATACATACATTAGTTCTAAATACAGCTTGTCCATTGATAATTTAAGTACTTCTGAACAAATTTCCTATGTTTAAACAGACATCAAATAAAATGTGGAAATGCAATTAACTATATGTTTTTCTTTGACAGAAATATATGTCTAAATTAGTCACGAAACAGTATTGGCGAATCGGATGGGAAACAAATGGCCTGGAATCGTAAGTTTATTTTTTAGCGATCAGGTTAATGTCTGGCTTGACTCCTTGGTCGATTTTGAGAACACGAGTTGGATGTAGTCTCCGATGCAGACGAATACAAATCTGTACCATATATATGTATATATTTTCGGAAAGCTTGAATACTCAGGAGTACATGTTTGTGAATGTGGAGAAAATCCAATTGTGTTTCTAAAAATATTGCAAAATGAATAAATGTCAACAGGGAAAAATAGATTGTATTTATCATGGTTTATTTCTCGAAGCGCAATAAGGATAAGATTCAATAAATAAGTTGACCGAGTAAAATAGTCCTAAAACTAGTAAACGGTGCCTCATTTTTTTATTTGGATTTTATTTGGTGTAGTTTTCGTCTATCTCGCCTTGGAAAGTCTTATAAAAATGTAGAATACAACTTTCTGAAAACATTTAAAAAAACAAGAGGGAACTTCTCAAACATGAGGCTCAGTTTGCTAGATTGCATTGTGCTTTTTACTTGTGTACAAATTTGAAATTTCTAACATGAATAGTTTTCTATAAACACGCCATGGAAAATGTAGAGTCTGCTTAAGACTAAAGTGCCAGAAATAAGCAATTGAAGCTTTGCTACCTGAATATGGGATTATGGGAAAACTAAATTAAAGGCTACATTTGAACTTGATGTGATTAGAATTTTAAATACTTTTTTTGATCAACAAGTAGTGTGAGTACCTATCTTTTAATTCAAGCGATACACAAATTGGTTCATTTTGAGTCAAAGGGATCCTACAATACCTGCAAATCAGTAAATGTAGTTAATTATAAAGCTATGTCAAACTTCTATAATATTTGATTTTAATGTAGATATGTATGCTTATATAAATTTTAAGCCAGATATTTTCATTGTACATTGTTATATAAAAAACAAATATGTAAATTAAGACAAAATAAAACAGTGTCAGTTGGGTTGTGGATACAGTGCTCTACAACTGTGCTAAAATTGTTTCATAAATGTGTTAGCTCTAGATACGGTATTTGTTCAACGGATTATTGAAATTTGACAGGGGCCGTTAGCTCAAAGCTCTGTTTACTAAATGGATTATTAGTGGATGTTGCGCAATAAATTATTGTTCTTTGTGGCACGACTTTATCCCACAGGCTGCTAGAGTAACAGGATTTTGAACAACCAGCGCTATGGTTGCATGTTTGTTTGATTTAGGAAACGGCCTAGACAATGTTGGTAAGAAACAGTAAAATAATTTAAAAAAAACATATATCATTCCGCTTAAAACAAGAAACAACGCCTACAAAAAGCATACCAACGCAAATAGGACAAATAGGACAATCACCGAACGCAAACCACTAACAACAAACCAGATTGGCTTCTGATTGGCATTAGCTAGAAAGGCAACAAACTGGTTCTCAAACCACCTGGGCATTTGAGTTAGTATGTATAATACGGCACATATCGCCTCTCAATTATCTTTTTATTATCATTTGTATAATATGAACCGGCGGTTAGAGTAAGTTGTGGCAACAGGGATGCATCGAAGTTTTGATGTTTAATTATCGACGTAGAATTTGGAAGCCGTTACCTTTTTTTAGTAATCTTTCACAAACTAAACGTATATGAGGTTATTGAAAATTGCCTCTATCACGAATTTTATGACGACAACGAATCTCCGATCAAAGGCACGCATTCAAACGACTGTGCGATCAATCAATCAATCAATCAGTCGATCGATTGTTGGTCGGTCGGCCGGTGGGTCGGTTGGTCGATCGGTCGGTCGGTCCGTCCGTCCGTCAGCCCTTTAATCCATTACACAGTCCATCGATTTGCCTATTGGAAAGGTAATATGGATCAAACATTTGCAAGCTGTCTTTACTCAGCACTGCACGGAAATCTGAACAAAACGCCTCAAATTATAGCAATAGATGAATATGGCTATTAAGTGATGGAGGTATCCACCGTCATAGCGGAATTCCACCTCGTCCATGACCAATCAATCGGTATATTTCTAATTTCACCGAGTATGTTCTCTTTTGTTTCGTTTTCCACATAGATCGTTCCAGTCTCTGATTTTGGGATACGCCTGTTACTA
>JAVFBX010187047.1:0-13801 GCA_034783855.1 Mopalia kennerleyi | reverse complement strand
TATTTTCCCCAAGTTTCATTTGTATTCGTCAAAATCTGAATATTTCATGTCGCTTAACACGAATTTCCACAGAAACGTGCCACAACGTGTGTTAATTTTTGTTCAGTGTAGTTGTCCATGTTGTCCCATTCCAGAAGCATTGAGGAACATAATCATCCATGGCCATTGTACACAAGAAACGATATTTTTGACAAATTCAACACTTTCTTGTGACATTTCACCTATGTGTTTCTTTTTTGGCAGAGTATATAAGTTTTTGTTTACATGTGGATTAGCTAGAACTCATTTTCAAGACGTTTACCACTATACGCAAGTTCTGGTAGATTTTTGACAGAATTTGCATATGACAGCACATTGTGCGAGATTAAGTTTGTTATGCGCTATATTTCCGTTGTTAGAAGTCTTTCAGTTTCTAAATCTTCAGTATTAATACAGTGCCGTACTGTAGATTTAGAACGTGGACATCGAGTCTACTCTTTAATCCACAATTACTCAATACAGACATTTATGGTAATTATTGAATGGACGAAAACTTTAGGTTTGAAATTAAACCATATGAAATAGCGTTCGTATTTTTTTTTTATCGATTTCGCTTCAGACTTCAGTTTAAGTCGTTGAGTATATTATATTTAAGCCTGATGAATCGAGCCACATTAACCGTATAGACAATTTGAGAGAAGAAAGCGATTGCAATATTGAAACTTTTATTTAATAACTTTCTTGCCAATTTGGTATAACGCCAGATTGTCTTGGATCATGTAAACCGATAAGAAGTTTGTCTACGGGATAAGCTTGTCATCAACGATATTTCTAATTTAACCGTTTAAACGTTTGACACTTTTGGTATATTTGTCATCATAAACGACAGGTGAAACAAATTGACGTTAACTACAGAATCTGTTTAATTAAGAAAATAGCCTCCACTAATCCCATTTAATTCAAGTTTGAAATTGAAACGAAATAAAATAAAGTTATAACCGTGTTATAATTGAATTATTAACTCATTCGATTAAGATGAACAATATACACATGAATGGGTTTTGGTGGCAGGTGACGTAACTTTAAGACCAATTGATAATCGAAATAATAGGGGAAACTTGTGACTGGATATGTTTGGAAATTAATTATATTCGTTTTATTCGCTTCAGCAATTTAAGTATATATAGCCTATGGTTCATTCCAAAACTGGGTCCACTACTTAGGTCACCCCTGGTCTAATACCAACAACGAAATGACAAATAACGCGACTTTATACATTTTGCTGTATATTTTAACAAGCTTTCGATGAATGACTTACTTCATCGTCAGGTATATGGCATTTGCAAAGATGCTTATAATATGATTCTTTATATAGGGGTTGTGGCAACAATACATACAAAATATATGCAAATTGAGAGTAGGGTTGTTTAGCGGACAAATGCAACAGTCAAAACATGTAGAATGAACGATATAGCAAGGATTAGGAATAACATCAGAGAACAATAGGTAACAAAATAGCTGGAGTGAAATACAACAGGGCAGAGTATGACTGTATTACACCAGTTATGACATAACTCATATTGTTCTGTGAATGTGCTGTATATGCCCTGAGATTTTTTTGTTTGTTGCCAGTGGTGTTACACGCTGGTACTTGCCTTCACCCATAGGACCGGCACGCCGTCATGTGAGGGGACTAACTTTAAAAAAGGTGTTTAACCCCAATAAAAAAAAACATCGTTTAGCGCATATACATCAATACCCAGTTTGCATCCTTTTCACCTAAATATACTGGGGACCAATGCCTGCAATTAAAGTGATCTACTTCATGAATAAACAATCTGTGTTGTCGGTGATAGGTGTTGGGCAAAAGGGTTCCATATTAATGAGACTTTATATTGCGCCCATAGCTAAGTATTTCTGTTGATGTCGAGTTGATAGCTTGAGTTTCATGTCAGGAAGATAAACTGGTCTTAAATTATGCAGAAGATCTGTAACCTTTGGTTTTCACGCCAAGACAAATTGGACAATTTCAGTGAATAATTTGTAACTATTGGTTAGCTGCTTTTAGGTGCGATATGCTTTTTTCGTCTGGGCAGGTTCCCTTGAAAATGACAAAGGGAGTCTCATCAGTCAACGTAGGATTCGGAAAAGGTGTTAATTAAGTCAGCTTTTATACTGCCAAAGCCAAATACAGATCCAGCCGTTTTAGCCTTTTTTAACTCTTTCGGTTAATCTTGTAACAGACATAGCTGCTCTTGAATAATGTAATAGGCGATGCTTCTTTTGACAGAGAGACAAATTGGTCGGTTTCGTGTAAATGACTGTTTAATTTCGATTAGCTATATTTGAGTTAACCGTCGTGTTTGTTCTTCGTCTGAACGGACTGCAATACAGACGACCAATGTATGTCTCTGGCATTCAAAAGTCTGCATATAGCCTTGAATATCATTGTGTGAGTAACTCTGGTTACAGCTAGTGTAATGGCGTTTTGTATTGGAGATTAACAGCGAATTGAGAGTGAAATCTCTCACATGACATGAAGGTGTGCGATCACAATATGTGAAAGAAAGGTCCATTGATATCACTGTCAAAAATAAATAAAACACAGGGTAAGGTGCAATACAAAAACATCAAAACATATCGACTTCGTATTATCCCTTTCCTCAGAGAGTACTACAGAAACCGGAAGTTCGTAGTGGTTTAATATAGATATGCTGAATCAATATTGATTGGATTTAAGTTATTTTTTTAGCGAATTTGGGGTCAATTTATTCACATGATGGTGTGCCAACTCAATAAGTGAAGAAAAGGTCTATCGTTTTCATTGACAAAAACATAAAATATACAGGACGATCAGATGGTCCATTACAAAAATATCACACACAGATCCCTTGAAGAGCACAGAGTTATCCGGAAGATCGTATCTGTTTAATATCCATGTTCTGAATCGACATTCCTTGTGACCCCCTCCCCCTCTCTCCCCTAAAACTAATCCATTAGTCTTTTGAGAGCTTTCAGTTTTGAGTCTTTTTAATTACAAATCAATGCAGTGGAGGTGTTTGTAGTTCTGATACAATGGAATTGATTTAACTTCTATTTTCAATTTTGTTTATAGTTGGCTGTTGCTTTGATTCAGACTGTGTTTGAATCCTACTAGTTTCGGAAGTTAATCCTGCAGATTTCGATCTTTATGTGAAAAAGAGAGCAGGATAAATCGCATATATAGCTTTAACCGTTCGTTGGTCAGGATGATATGGAGTATTGTAGCACAAAAAGCGATGCAAATATAGTTTGTGAAAAGTAGTGAGTCTGCGATTCATAGACGATTGAGGGTCTACTCTATTATAGTGCTGGCGGCTGTAACTTTAATCGTTTATTGTTAGTTTAATGTTGTCGATTTTGATTTACTTCGTGATAATGGATATCAGCTGAGGCTGACATGGTTGACTCTCGTACTGTATGCCCTTCAAGAATACTAGACTTTTTTTGGAAATATTCGAAGACTGATTCGCAAATGTGTTTAGGGTTAAATTTATGACTAAACCTATGGTAATGTTGACGTGGCTTGGTTATTAGCGAGTATACTTACTAATGCTACTTCGATGTACCGTTTCAAGGATCGAGTCCGCCTGTCGACCATATATGTGTGAAACACACGTTGTGGCTCCGGCAATCGCTAGGGTTCTATTTGTCAGGTTTTCCTCCGTTATTAGGCAAGGAAAACTTTGAAGTGGACAATCCGTCGGCTTATAAGTGAAATACTCTTGAGTACGACATAGTAAACACAGTCAAAAAAGCAAACAAATCGAACCCAGATACGTAGGCCTATTTTCACACTTGCTAGGAACAGTTCTATCGGTTGTGCATAAATTCACCTAACTCTCTATGCAAGCGGTCCTCTGGCTAAGGGCAGTTCGTTTGACGAGTATAGCAATGCTGTGTTTACTTAGCACTGTAGAGACATCTCAGTTGTGCTAGTGTCAATTATTGTTGGAATACACCGCCGTCATATAAGTGAAATAACCTTACGCACGACGTAAAACTCCTATAAATCACTCAAACTATGCTGACGCTTTGAATTCTACCTATGCACTCTGGTTGCAATCGTTTATTTTACAAATAAAAGAACTTGATCTCACCGGCAATTCGATATAATTCCATACCGGAAAGTGAACTGTACATCTTAGAAATGTTGATTTGTTTTGTGTACAAACTCTACAAAACCCACGAAATATACCCAGGTTTCCGATAACTACTTCATCTACTTGTTCTGTTGACATTCGAGCTGATTTAATTTTATATAGAATTCAGAAAGATAACGTACACTGTAACAACTCATTTTTAAACCAAAACCATCTCTAATCGATACGGATGACGTTTTCCAGTAATTTGACCCATTCACCAACTTGCTATATATCCTTGCATTTAATCCGCCACACAAAGGGTTTCCCGTCTGTATGTACGCCTTGGACGTACGAGATCAATGAACGATGTGTATCAACTGCTTCTGTCCTTTAAAGCACCCATGTTACAGGTGATTTATTGGCGTTTTCTACGCCGTGACTTATGATATTTAATTGATAATTCAGCAGTGTATTCCAACAGTCAGAACCTATAAACAATAAAATGATAAGAGACATATTAATGTTCTGTCAGTGCGTAATATGCAAGTAATTCAACCGCCCTGATCTAAAATAGTCCGACGTTTCCAAGAACAAAACTTTAACCACTGAGACTAGAGTTGAGAATTAGCCGACCTGATACCAAATCATGCATGCTTAAAAATTGTATTAGAGTTCTAACTTTTGACAGTATGTTATAAGCATTGTCCTTCTGCCCGTATATGGCATCACAAGAACATTGGTTATCTAAACATAGCAAAGCAGTTATATCTCTGTAAATATTTTATGATAAATCGCCGATATAAGCACTACCTTAAACACCGATCAATCAAAAGAGAGTTCAGTTTGTTTATAAATTTAATTTCAGAGACATTCTTCACGTCAGCCGAAATCTACGTTTGGTTTAATAACACTGAAACAGTGAAAATTGATTATTAAGTTTGACTAAGAGAGGATATATCAATACACTAAACTGTGATTTTAACTGTTCTTTGTTCCTTCAACCAATTCGACTATAGACATGCAGCGATATCTTCATATAGTTAATTTGTAAAGCATATTTTATTTTCCAACAGCCAAACTATACGGGAATTTAAGAAGGACATATACGCGATTTGAGATTGATTACAGTTCAACCAATCTCCTCTTGCAATCTTAACTTTACCCTGGCGTCATTACTATACAATGCATGTATCAGATTAACGATGGTTTTAAAATCGTGAAAATGAAAAATTGGGGTAGCCGAAAACTGTCATCATTTTGAATTACCAGACGTAAAACTCTCTAGAAATTATAAAACGTCTGCCTGGATGTGACGATAATACAAATTGCTAACCGCTAACGGAGACGTTAGCAAAACGCGATTAGTATATGAAATAAGTACCTTTAAGATATACGTGATTTCTCAACATCGATGATGGGGAGTTAAGTATTTCCCTAGCCTTGACAAGTGGGACTGACAAACTCCTAGGTTTCTAGGTATTTATGTATTTCTAAATTATTGGTCGGTTTTCAAAGCTTGTCCAATCTTCAAATTCAGGAACTTCTGTAGACTTACTTGAAGTTCATAAATTTTTACTACGTTATGGGGCAACCGTTTACTCAATAAAAACGGAAACACTTATATTTTCTCAGAAGTTCTAACATATATCAAATCTGGTGGAAGATTCTTTTATATTGTGTAGTAACATAAATATAAAGATCACTACACTTTCCACATTTTAATGTATTACATAACTGAAAACATGGCTTGACTTTATTATACACATATATGTTAAATGGTATGTGTAAGAAATACTTATCATTCATGGTGCTGATAGTTTTCCTGGATTGAATACCAAACGTGAAACGGCAAAGCACATATCCTATAAATTTAACTTCCGTAACAAATGTACAGGTGTTGAGCTATTGACGTGGGTCCTACATTAAAAGAAAGGAGGAGTGGGGTAGGAGTTGTACAGTAGTAACGAATTAATTTTAGAAAAGAAGTATTTTATTATTAATAGGTTTTTGTTAACCTGCTGCTTAGCTAGATATCAGTTTCAACACGCTATACGCGAGTTCTACTAGGCTTTTAAAAGAATTTGCATATAACAGCACATTGTGCCAGATTATGTTAGCTATGCTATATATGTACTTTGTATAGCTTTTTTGGTTCTAAATCTTCAGTATAAATACAGTGCCGTTTTATAAAATTAGAACATGGACATCGAGTCTACTCCTTAATCCAACATTACTCTATACAGACATTTGTGGTAATTATTCAATGGACGACAACTTAAGATTTGAAATTAAACCATATGAATAGCGTTTGTATTGCCTGATCGATTTCGCTTCAGAATTCAGTTAAAGTCTCCGAGCATAATTATACGTAAGCCTGATGAATCGAGCCGCATTACCCTTATAGAGAATTTGAGATAAGAAAGTGATTGTAGTATTGAGCCTTTTATTCAATAACTTTCTTGTCAATTTGGTAAAACGCCACACCATGTAAACAGATACGAAGTTTATCTACGGGATAAGCTTGTCATCAATGAGATTTCTAATGTTACCGTTAAAGCTTTTAATACTTTTGGTATATGTTTCATCATATAAGACAGGTGAATTAAATTGACGCTTATAAAACAATCTGGTTAACAACGTTACTCGAAATTAGGAAAATTGCATCCACTTATAACATTCAATTTAAGATTTATTTTAATTAAATGCGCAATTTCGACGTTTGAAATTGAAACAAAATAAAGTTATAACCATGTTTGTCTTTAATTAAATTATTTACTCATTTGATTAAGATGAATAATATACACATGAATGGGTTTTGATGGCAGGTGACGTATCTCTTTAGAACAATCGATTATCGAGAGGCTAAGATATACTTGTGAATGGATATATAATTATGGTTCTTCCCAACACTGGGTCCACTGCTAAATGTCATATCCATTTGTATAACGTCTACCAACTATGTAGACTTACCTGTTGAATGAGCGTATAAAATGCAGAAATATGTCCGCTGTTTAGATCTCAGTCTATTTATTATTTGTGACGTTTTGTATACGTTCCTGCATAAATATGTCTTGTGGTGTTTTTGTTTGTGGCTATTGGTGTCACGCGTTGGTTCCCATCACCCATTGGGTTGTGACGCCGTCATGTGAGGGAAACAACTTTAAGTACGGTGTTAAACCCCAACCAAAAACATCGTTTTACGCATATACAGCAATACTGAGTTCTCGTCCTTTTCAGCTAAATATACTGGGGAGCAATGCCTGCAATTAAAGTGATCTCCTGCATGGATAAACAAACTGTGTTGTCGGTGAAAGGTTTAGGGCAAAGGGTACAATGTTAAAGAGAGTTTATCTTGCTCCCATATAGCTAAGTATTTATGTTGATGTCGAGTTGATAGCTTGCGTTTTATCTGGGTAAATAAACTGGTCCTGAATTATGCAGAAGAGTTGTAACCTTTGGTTTTCACGCAAATACAAATTGGACAATTTCAGTGAATAATATGTCAATGTTGGTTAGCTGCTCTAAGGTGCGATATATTTTCTTCGTCTGGATAGGTTCCCTTGGAAATGACAAAGGGTGTCTCATTAGTCAACATAGGATTCGGAAAAGGTGTTGATTAAGTCAGGTTTTATACTACCAAAGTCAGATACAGGTCCAGCCGTTCTAGCCTTTTTTTACTCTTTCGACTAATCTTGTAACAGACATAGCTGCTCTTCAATAATGCAAAGGCGATGGTTCTTTTCTCAGAGAGACAAATTGGTCGATTTCGCGTAAATTACTGTTTAATTTCGATTAGCTATATTTGAGTTACATGTAGCCGTCGTGTTTGTTCTTCATCTGAACGGACTCCAATGCAAACGATCATGGCATGTTTGTGGCATTCAAAAGTCTACTATTAGCCTTGAATATTATTATGTGAGTTACTCTTGTTCAGCTAGCGTACTGACGTTATGTAGTGGAGATTAACAACGAATTGGGTTGTAATGCACTCACATGACGCGTGTCTGGACAATATGAGTAAGAAAGTTTATTGATCTCACTGACAAACCTAAAGAAAATACAGGGCATTCGAAAGGTGCAATACAAACATATCACAAACATACCGCTTTCGTGTTGCCCCTAAGCTCAGAGAGCACAAGGGAAACCGGAAGTTCGTAGATGTTTTATATCGATATACTGAATCGACATTGTTTGGATTAAGCTTATTTTTTTATCGAATTTCGGGTTTATTCTAGCATTTCATTTCTTGTCGATAGGTAATTTTTCTACCCTGTTTTCTCGAAAACCGTTTAAGCTATACCCGTGAAATTTGGCATGCTTATTAGAGACATATCAAGCTAAAAAAATTCCTTCAAATTTTATAAGTTCAGCTTACTTTTGTAATTATTCACCTTTTAATGAAAACAGTCAAAGTTTAGTACTGACAAATTAAAAAAAACAGACAAATTTTGACCTCGAAGGGACCTACCAACCTTAAAGACAACACTAACCGATTTGAAATCCGCCTCTTTTCCTTAATATGTCGTTTATGGTATTTGTGTCACTGTCGTGTCTATAACACCTCTCAAAAGCGATTCTCCCGGATGTACGGGTCATACAAGCACAAGGGATACAATTTGTTATTAGCATTAATAATACGTTAATCATCCGGCTTACTCCCAGTGTTTACGTTTTTATAACGATATACCCTATCTAGATTGGTATTAATCGAAGCGAACAGTACCAGTAACAGCATATGCTGTTTAATGTGTCCTAGATTTTGGGGAGAAGCTATCTACACAAGAACTGGATTTCATGGAACGTATTATAATCTATAGTAAAATCCGTTATGTTACATTATTTGAAATAATATCCATTCCTAAGATGAATTCTGCATGTAAACCACAAATACACATGCCAAAGTGCGTATCATTGCACACATTGTCAATTAGATTTACTAGTGTTAATGACCCATTGAAATGCTACCTTCTTGCTGTCGATCGAACTAACTTGACCTGCTGTCCATCTATTTAAGTTTAGAATCATGTATCTACTGATTTTAGATTTGATAGATTATATTAAGCCTTGTCACCTCGATTGGAAATTTAAGTGTACCCTGGATGTATATAAGATAACAACTACAGACACGAATTTCCACTCAGAACACTTTTAAGGTGTAATGTTCTTGAAAGGCACTTGTTATGTTATACTGTTTCATTATGCATCTATTCCATAACGTATGCTCTTAAAAATTAGGTTATAACATTAAAACTAGGTATAAAGAAAATGCGAATTAACTGAAACACATTCTCATTCTCGTCTCTCGACTATCTGGTAAATGAGATAGTCACGAGATGTGGCTTCAGAAATCGCGGGGGTGGTGTTTTTACGAGATTTCCTTCCGGTTTTCTACCGTAAATATGCAAAAAAACAGTGCGAAGTAGACAACCCGTCGTCATATAAGTAAAATACTCTTAAGTACGATATTAAACCCCAGCCAATCAAACAAACAATCTTATACGTATTTTTTTTTTATTGTCAGTTTGGAGACATCTGACTTTGAGCCGTTTATTTTGACTTCCCATTAAAGCAAACACCTTACATTTAACGGTTGTGCTGATGTCACTTATTGTTTGAATAGAAACTTCCATGTGCGTGGAACATACGAACACGGGCTAAACAATCCAGTATAGTCACCGTGCAGAATTAACAGACGTTGCGTACTCCTGTGAAATCAATAGATCTATGCGGAAATGACGAAACCACAAATGAAAAGTGGTAATAATAATTAAACGGAATGAAACAGTTTAACAGTGCAAATTGGTTATTGAGATGAACTGAGACTGGATATATCAAGACACTTAACGGTGATTTTAATACAGGGCTTTGTTCCACTCTTTATTTTACAACAATCAACCTATACGTGAAAAACATATATTTGATCTCGATTACAGTTAAATCGATATCATCTAAACTCTATCAAGGCGTCATTGCTGTAACATACATTCTCAGATTCTCTATGATTTGAAGACGGCATAAGTAAGAGTCGTTAAATTTCAACCAGAAACCAAAAAGCATCATCATAATGAATTATCAGACGTTGTGTTATCTCTATAGTGACTATACAACTTCTGTCTGGATGTGGCACAACTTGACGTTATAAAGCGCTAATAATCGTTAAGTTGACGGAAACGTTACAAAAGCACGATTCATGTATCAAATAAGGACCAATACCATATACATGTGCTTGATTTCTCAACATCTATGACGGTGAAGTGAAGTGGGTTTTGTTAGTTCGGGCTTAACTTGTCTGCAAGTCCATCGGTTATTTTGATCACTGAAATATATATTTAACTAACTCGACTAGAGAAGATGTGTTACCGTCCCCGCCCAGGCACAGCAAGGCTCATGCTAAATATTGAGTAGGCGGATAGCTATGAAAGTGATTGAACAACCTTATGGTAAAATGCTTATCTTAATAGTGCAGATAAAGTTTCCTTGGACTGAGTACCAAACTTATAACGGCAAGGCACGTATTATATCAATTTAACTTCCGTAACAACTATACATGTGTTGAACTGTTGCTCATGTACGCCCCCCTCCCCCCCCCCCCAATGATTACAGAAACGGGTTTGTAGTATAAAGTTCTCTGCAGATTATCAAAATATTTGATATTTGTAGTTCACGTTTAAAAAACATTTTGCTGCACAATCACTCGACCATCTTGATAAGCTACAACTACATTTATAATCACTGCATTTGTATTCAGATTGATCTTCTATTAAGTTACATTGCCTACAAATACTCGTAGAGAGCTGGGCAATATATTACTTAGCGCCATATCTGAGCGTGATCAACGTATAAATTAAGTTAGCACAGAACTTGGAGTATAGAAAACAAAGTGAGTCAAACGTGACCACGAAGGTATCGTGTTTGTCGACCTCTGTGCTGTTAACAGAATGTATATCTGTATGACAGGAAGGACAGACGAAAGCTTCCATTGATTTCCAAACATCTTGAACAGAACATGTTGCTGTTAGAGTCAATTCAATTACAGTCCTGATATGCGTGGGTGCTGGTCAATTTCTGTGAAAAACGCCTGGTGGTCTAGAGACAATTCAATCACTTGAGATATTGGCAATCTTACCATTTTATTAATTAAATAGACTTTAGACGAAGCGAGTATTTACACCTCATTGTCTCTGCAAAACACACGAAGAGCAGTTTTTTAACTTCAGTCGTCTGCTATGTGTCTTATTTAAATTCAAATGTGGATCCTACATTCCAAGTAAAGAAGGGGAACTACTGACAACACGCAACAAAATTATGTTCAGTCGTTCTGGGTACTCGGATACCAGTTTCACCTAAATATTTAGCGGCACAATCTGCCTATTTAAATTTATGAACACCGTGGATCCTACATTCCAAGGAAAGAAGGGGAACTACTGACAACACGCGACAAAATTATGTTCAGTCGTTCTGGGTACTCGGATACCAGTTTCACCTAAATATTTAGCGGCACAATCTGCATATTTAAATTTATGAACACCGTGGATCCTACATTCCAAGGAAAGAAGGGGAAATACTGACAACACGCGACAAAATTATGTTCGTTTTTACTGAGTTGAGTCGTTCTGGGTACTCTGATACCAGTTTGACCTTAATATTTGGCTTGATTACATGGTTATTTAAACTTATGAACAGCGTGGGTCCTACATAATAGGGGTGGGACTTGCAGTTGGGACATGCAGTTGTAGTGAATCAACTTAAGAAAAGAAGTATTTGTATTTATATGTAGGTTTGGCTACTTGGCAAGAAACCAGTTTCAAAACGTTTACAAATAAAAGCAAGTTCTAGTAAATTTATGAAATAATTTGCATATAAGAGCACATTGTGCGAGAGTAAGTTATCTATGCTTTATGTGTCTGTTGTTAGAGGCTTGTCGGGTTGAAAATCTTCATCGAGACATCGAGTCTACTTCTTAATCCACAATTACTCAATACAGACATTTTGTGGTAATTATTCAATGGACGACAACTTTAGGTTTGACATTAAACCACTACTGATATGCGTGGGTGCTGGGCACTTTCTGTGAACAACGCCTCGTGGACTAGACACAGTTCAATTATTGGAGATATTGGTAATATTACAATTTCATTAAGTAAACAAACTTTTTTTACGAAGCGAGTATTTTTACCTCAGTTTCTTGCAAAACACACGAAAAGCAGTTTTTGAACTTCAGTCGTTTGATATGTTTATTATTTAAATTTGTAAATTACTGCCAACGCGTGACAAAATTATGTTCATTTTTGATGTATTCAGTTATTGGTACGCGGATACAATTTTGATCTAAATAGTTCGCTGTGCAATCGACTTACAACGTTAGGAAGAGGGGGCGGTGCAATTGTAAGAAAGAAGTATTTGCATTTATATATAGGTATTTGTTTACAGGTTTCTTAGTTTAGAATACATTTTTTTCAACGAATTTGTAAATAACAGCACATCCTGCGATCATAAAATAAAAACGTGGACATCGAGTCTACTCCTTAATCCAATATTACTCAATACAGACATTTGTGGTAATTATTGAATGGACGACAACTTTAGGTTTGAAATTAAACCATATGAAATAGTTTTCGTATTTTTTGATCGATTTCGCTTCAGACTTCAGTTACCGTCTCCGAGTATAATTATATGTAAGCCTGGCGAATCGAGCCGCAGAAACCCTATAGAATATTTGAGAGAAGAAATTGATTGTAATATTGAGCCTTTTATTTAAAAGCTTTCTTGTCAATTTGGTAAAACACCGGAACATGTAAACATATACGAAGTTTGTCCACAGGATAAGTTTACCATCAACGACATTTCAAATGTTATCAACTTAACTTTTAATACCTCTAGTATATTTGTCATCATATAAGACAGGTGAATTAAATTGACGTTAATAAAGCAACCAGGTTAACAGCGTTACATCAGCTTTATTATAATATCAATGTTGAGCCATTTATTCAATAACTTTCTTGTCATTGTCTTAGACCATGTAAAAATATACAATTTGTTTGTTTGTATGATTGGGCTTTAACTCATTCACTACCACAGGTCAACCAGGCATAGGCTACTGCAGTGTTTTGCTGCACTCATCCCCAGCACAAACTGGGGCAAGCTCAGCTGTATGAAGAGAATGCACCCAGGCCAAATGTTGTTGTTCAGCAATCAATAAAATAATAATTATTGACAAATCAATATTTTTTAAAACGAGTATTAATAAAAAAAATAAAAACTGTTGTTGTTTTTTAAATTTATTTTGCTTTGTACAATAATTTCACATGTGTATTTGCAGGGAGTTTGGTTGCATCACAATATAAGGGTATCAGATTTATAATACAACATTTTAATTTATTTGCAGAAATATTTCGAAAAACACTGAAATTTTACTTTAAAAAAAAAGCATGAAGCATAGATATCAATATATGTTTAATCACGAATTGTCATTCAATTGTTTGAAAAGATTTAAAACTTTCGCTTGAAGTCACGTAGTTTCAAATCGAAAAAAAAAATCGCCGTTTTTGGAGTTCAGCAAAATGCTAATTTAGGATCGTTTTCTTCGCTAAATAGTCCAGCAAAAAAAAAAAAAAAAAGTTTATGTAATATGTAAAACACAAATCTCTTGTGATAAAGAAAATATCACCTGTATCCATAAAGAAATGACCGTAGGAAAT